>PVKA01028861.1:12458-29121 GCA_004027165.1 Ctenomys sociabilis
GGGGGGGGGGGGTCCTTGCAGGCACACAACTTCACTGTAACTTACCAGTAAGTCCCACACAGCTCCTCACCTTTCTTTTCCTTCCTTCCTTCCTTCCTTCCTTCCTTCCTTCCTTCCTTCCTTCCTTCCTTCCTTCCTTCCTTTCTTTTTTTGTCGGGATTGATTTTGCAATCCAGAGCACTGGGATTACAGGCTGGCCTAAGCCTTTTATATTTAAAATGACAGAACTCAAAATTCAGCGAGGGGATGGGAGGAGGGCAGCTCAGGGTGGAGCCAGTCGCAAGGCCAGCTCCCCTGTTCACTCCGGTGCCCCTCGCTGTTCCGCTCCATCAGCATGGATGCATTTCCCCCACCTCCACACCATCTCTATGCCTCTGCTTCCCCATCACCACATATTCTTGTCCATTAGAAGAGAAGAAAAAAATAGGAGAACAAGAGAATTGTCTGACAGAGTCCTGGAGATCCCTGCTCAAGGGCTTTTGTGGAACAGTGTCCCCACCTGTGGGGAGCAGGAGGGTTCCTAAAGCTCTCACTGCTCCTGAAAGAACTGAAACTGAAGTCCCTGGGTGGGGCCAGGAGGCAGTGTGGTGGGCAGAGCAGCTGAGCTCTGACATTCTCTAGCCTGCATCCTAGGTGTGTAGTTGTGGCCATGAGACCCCTGGGTGCTCTGTGTATACTCGTGTAGGTAAAACAGCGTCAGCATGCATGCTGGTGAGGATGGAAGGTAATTACCATGTAGCAAAGACCCCATGGACACCACTGTGCCCAGTCCGCCATATGAGGATTGGGAAGAGTTCTCCACTGTGCCAGAGGCCCAGGCATGTGGCCCACCCCTACCAAGAGGAAGGCCAGCCCTTAAGAGAATTAGTGCATCTTCCCTGGGCTTGTGCTTCCCCTAGGGCAGGTGTTTCCTCTGGCTCTCTCCTTGGGTAACTACATGGTGCTCAGCTGGATTCCTGGCCTCCCCATGAAATGTACTCTCTTCCACCTGTCCATTCCCAAGGTGCCCCCTTTGCACTGAAGTCTCCCCTAGAGTCCGCTAATCCTTTCTGTGTCCTCCTTCTCTGCCCCTGCTGTTATCTTCCTCTGCAGCCTTCCCTGTCCTTTAGCAAGACAGGAAGCTCCTGAAGGGCTAAAAATGGCATCTGGTTTAATTTCAAATTTCTTTCATGGTCTGGTGCAAGACCAAGCACCTGTTCAGTTGAAGGGATCTCCATTTGCATGTGGCCACTTGCCTGTCTCTCTCACCCTAAAGTCTCCTTTTAGAGATTCTTCTACACAGAGGTGAAATGAAGCCCTAGCTCCCAGGAGACCCATACAAAGAAGGATCTGTCCACTTGTTTGAAGACCTTTGGTTCCTATTTCTATTCCTTCATTTGTGTGTTTCATTTCAAGTACACAGGAAAGTGCCTGTGTGCGGCAGGCATAACTAATGCTGGAAGGAATCACACCAGATGGGGACAAAAACCTTAGAGACTCCTTCCCACCTTGAGATAGAACCAGCTGGTCCTCTGGACTCATTTTATTTTATTTTATTTTTTAGGGAAAGGTCTATGGGTATTCAGGGTCTCACTACTAGATCAGACTCATAGTGATACTCCTGTTCACAGCCTCCCAAGTGCTGAGATTATAAGTGTGCACCACCATGCCCAGTCTCAATTGCCATTTCAGTGCACCCCGGGGGGCAGGGCCAGCACGGCAGGCCCAGGCATCAAACCCGGCCCCTGAGCCTGCTTGCAGGGACTTTAATTCACTGAGCTATTTGGCTGACCCTCAAAAATGCAGGGTTTTTGTTTTTGTTTTGTATTTAGAACAGGGTGTACAGAGTATACAGGGTCTCACTCACAGAACGGACTCGTGGTGATCCTCCTGTTGACAATCTCCCAAATCCTGGGATTACAGACTACCATGCCCAGTCTCATTTGCGTCTCAGCACGTCCTGGGGGTGAGGCTGACACAGCAGGCCAGGAGATCAAACTCCCATCTCCATTTACATAAACAGGAGCTTTAATACACTGGGATATTTGGCCAGCCCCCCGGACTCATTTTATATCAATAATAATTGGTGCTAGGCACTTTTTATACTGCATCAGTCATTCTAACTTTCGCATTTTTAGATGTATGAGCCCATCCTTTTAAAAAGCCAGGTTTTTGAGATATAGTTATACTATATAATGCACCCATTCGGAGTGTACACTGTGTAAGTTGCCTTTGGCTGCCCGTCCACGGGGAACCTCGAACCATGTTTCAAAGTAGGAACCACTGTTATTCCCACTTTGCAGAAAATGCACTTGAGACAGAGACAGCAGGTCCCTCACCGAGGAGTCAGAATAGGCAGGAAGCCCGGCAGGAACTCGAGGTAAGCATCCTGCTATGAAAGCATTTCAGGACACAGCCACAGTGTCAGAGGATGGAGGGACATGCGAAGGATGCACTGAGAACCTGAGGGATAGGAGAGATTAGAGGGTGGCATACCCTGGGACAGGGCCTCAGGGCTGCCCTGCTCCTGGTCTGCCTGGGCTGCAGTGAGCCCTCCCCTTGTAAGAATACCCTGAGCCTGTCCTTGGAGGTGGCTTTGGAGCTCAGCCCACAACTCCCAGGCCACACTGAGTCCTTGCTTTTAGCAAGGTCCACCAGCTTGATGGGTGTAATGAGTATTAATAACTAGTAAGTCATTAGTGTGTGTGTGTGTGTGTGTGTAAAGTGTTTCCAGAGGAGATGTGAATGTCTAAGTGAGTTAAGTGGGGAAGACAGACTTGCAGCAAGGGTAGGCAAGAGTTCCAGGCTTTTGGAAGTTCACACTCCGGGACTCAGCCACTTCTTTCCCTGGATTCTCGGGCCTCTGGACCTGGATGGTGTCACAGCATCACTCTCCAAGCCTGCAGTTCACACGTGGAATGTCATGGAGCTGCTCAGCCTCCACAGCTGTGGGAGCTCACTCCCCCAGTTGATACTGTGGGTCCTGGATTTGGGGAGACCCTTAATACCCCTCCCTTTCTATTTCCAAAGCAATTTTCTTCGGCACTGATCTTGTAAAATCTCCAAAGACTATGCACCTGTCTTAGATCAAGCAGTGACAACTGCAGGGTCTGTTTTTTCTGCTGGCACCTGCATGGTGGCACTACAGAGGGAGAAGCCCAGTGAGGACTACAGGGATAGCGGGATAGCTAGACGGGGCTGGAAAGGGAGGGCAACAGAATTCGCAGCTTAGAAAACTGGGCCTGCAGGCAAGGACCCGCCTCCCTTGAGCAAGAGGGAAACACTTCAGAGCGAAGTGGGAGCTGTGCTCACTCAGGCTTGGGGCAGTGAGAACTGTCACTGTTGCAGGGAGGGCACTAGGCCACTGCCTTTCAGTGCAGCCCAGTGCGATGGCAAAGAGTGAACTACAAGAATCACAGCAGCAAACCCAGGTGACAGTGCAAACTGCAGATCTGCCCAAATAGATTTTCAAAAGTAGTAATTCCTGGAGAAGCCTTTGGCAGTCAGGTTCTCATGGCTTGCAGGAGATGAACCTCATTGTGTGCAGTCAAAGGCGAGGCCAAGCTCAGGGGGAGCAGGAGCCCCAGGCAGCTTCATGGCTAGTGCTATGGAACCAGGATTACAGAGCAGCTCTGTGACAAAGAGGTGCAAAGCCTGTGCCACAAGCTCTTGGCTTCCTTCTGCCCTTTTGAGGTTCAACTGCTACAAATGCAGGTCACCCCTGGGAATCCCCCGAAGGCAGGGCAGAGGTATCATAGGATCATAGTCAGTTGTGTTTGCTCTGGTAACCATGTGAGTCATTTTCGCTTGGTGTTTTCCAGGTTTCTCAGGATCTCCCTTCCCTGCAGCTGCTCCCCCAATGTTCTCCCCCCACTCTCCACAGGCTCATTTTGCTTCCACCACACTGGCCTTATTTGCCCTTGAAACATCCAGTGTGCTCCTGGCTCTGGGCCTTTGGCCTTGCTGTCCCATCTCCCAGGTACCCAAATAACTTGCTCTCCTCCTTTTGGCTTCTGCTTAGTCAGCACCTCTATCTTCCTGAGTGCCCCCAATACTGTGCTCACTGTCTCTTGAATGCAATGCACGATTCCAAGGAGAGAGTTCACCTCTTCTGTCTCTCCTGACATGAAGATGCAACAAGAAGGTACCCTCTTGGAAGCAGAGGTGCCCTGGTCTTGGACACTCCGGTCTCCAGGCTTACAGGATTATTACCCAGCCCTGGGCATGTTATTACAGCAGCACACATGGACTACAAGGCCTTGTGAGCCAAGCTAATTGCTTCCCTCTTTGTTGTTCTTGTTGGTGATGTCCTGCTTGTGGATTTGTTTTCTGAACCCATTCTTACAGCTGTGGATGTTGGTCTTCCTTCCTCATAATCCTGTGATGTGACCAAAGGCCCCCAAAACAGGGCTTCACCTCTATCCCTGCTGCTCCCCACTGTGAGCCCCAAGCCCCTGATTGTGCTCACTCACTGTTGCCCCTGGGCGCTGGTTGGTGCTGCTCTCCCCAGATACGAACTTCCTCCAGCCTACTAAACCTGGCCACGTTTCCAACTCCATCTGCTACCTGCTTGTCTCCCCTTTCTCTGAGTCCCCATATCTTCCACATTGCTTAGTATTAAACTATTAAAACATGCTCATTTGTAATCCCAAATCAGACTATAGTTGTCTGTGTGTGTTTCGGTTTTTGGTACTAGAAATCAAACCCAGGACCTTGTGTTTGCCGGGGAGGTGCTTATGCTGCTGAGCTATCTCCCTGGCCTCAAATTATAGTTCTTTAGGGACAGGAAACTCATGCCCTGCACACCTTCCATAGCCTCTACTGATGAACACCACACAGAGAGATGGTGTTCAGTGCTGGCCCTTTGTCAGAAAATAAACAAAATCAGAGGGCAGCATGGAGCATTCCTCCCTCTCGCTGATGCGGCTCCTGCTACCTCCATGGGGCATCTCATAGATCATGGGACAGATAATGAAAACCATAGTAAAAAGAAAGACCTGGCAAGGATCCTGCTTTCCACACTTTCACTTATTCAGCATCCGTCTCGGGCTCAGCCCTGTGCTTGCCAATCAAATCACAATCTCTAAAACCACAGGTCCCTCAGATACAAGGAATTGTGGACAGCATCTGGTCCAAGGCCTCAGAGAGCCTTAGCCAGAAGTCAGCCAGGAAAGTGTCCAAGCCACAGGGTAGGGAAAGGACCCAAGAGCCAGCATTGCAGAGCAAAGCCCTAAAGCAGGCTGTAGGTGGCAGGTGAGAAAACTGTGGTCAATCTTGTGGACCATGGCCTCTGTGGCTTGCATTTTGAGAGATGTAGCCCCAGGTAGGACAGTGGAGCCTCACCACTGACCAGTGGCACTTGATTGGGAAAGCATGGGTCAAGGTCAAGGCTGTCAACAGGGCAGGAAATGCAGGTCTCATATTCTCAGTGAGAGGGGGATTCCACTTCTGACTCCCATGTGCTCAGCAGCTGGCGTCCTGTCTCCTCCTCGTATCCATGCACACATGGTGCCGGTCCAGAGAGATGCACCAATGGTTCTGGTCCCACCCCGGGAGTTGGGATAAGAATCCAGGCTCTGAGACTCATCCTCCTTCTACTTCCTTATATATGAAGGAAGTGATTGGTAAGAAAGAGAAAAACCAGGACAACTCCTAAAGAGCAGAGGTCCACGATGCATGCGCCTGGCAGATTTTTTTCTCTGATAACTGTCCTTTAGGTTTGCTCACTGCTCTACTGTCCCTCAAGGAATCTCTGTTCAGACTTCACCTCCTCTGGGAACCCTCTGGAACCCCGGTGCTCCCTTCGTTCTCTGACTTAAAGCTGTCTCAGTATGTGTCACTTAGCTTGTAATTATCTAACTGTATCCTCCTCACTAGGCTGTGAGAGCCCAGAGCCAACGACCCTAGGTCCTGTCAGAGTTGAGTCCTAGATGCAGAGCGATGGGAAATGGTAGATTCTCTGCCCTCTGACAGGTCCCTTCATGGAGCCCTGCGCTTGGTCATTTATTACCTCGTTCACAATAAATTAATACCCAGTGCTCAGGGCACACCTTTATGCTGTGCTTCCCCTCCAATCACCTGCTCCACCCCCAGCCCCTTTCCTGTGTGTGTGTGTGTGTCCCCTGAAGTCCTCAAGTCTTCTCAGCCTTTTCTTTAGCTGCAAATGGTATAGCACAGAATGTGAGCTCAGCACAGTTCTTTCTTTCTTTCTTTCTTTCTCTCTCTCTTTCTTTCTCTCTCTCTCTCTCTCTCTCTCTCTCTCTCTCTCTCTCTTTCTTTCTTTCTTTCTTTCTTTCTTTCTTTCTTTTTGCAGAACTGAGGATCAAACTCAGGTCCTTGTGCTTGCCAGGGAAGCACTTATTCCACTGAGCCATCTCCCCAGCCCCTCAGCACACTTCTGAAGTCCCAAGGCCAGTCGGTAACAGTCTGCTCCCAGTCCACTACTCCTGCTGTCATCCTCACAGAGCCCTGACCCCTGGGTCCTTGGGGCATGCAAGTGGGCTGGCAGTGTTCCCAGGGCCCATCCACACAGCCTCTTCCTGCACCTCCAGGTCAATGTTATGCTTGTTGCGCATCTGTTCTGTTCTGTCCTCCTAAAATCACCCTCTCTAAGCATCTTTCAAGCATCCCAGCCATGTATCACAAGTTTTAACTCACAGGTGCTGGTGCTTGAGTTTGGCCTGGAGTCACAAAGTCGCAGCCAAAGTCTCCTCCTGAACACAAATGACAGAGCTAGCAAGCTGGTGAACCATGTAGGGAGAGCCATGCTGGGCAGCCCCTGGTGGGGTGGAAAGTGCAGGCAGGTGCCTGATGGCAGGAACCAGACTCTTGGCATGCAGACGCCTTAAAAACAACAGGAATAGGCCTGCAGAGACGCTGACTCAGCAAGACAGATGTCAAAGGAGTGAGCTAAGAGCTCCCTGGAGGGACATGTGGCCTTCCCTTCACCTTGGAATGGAAATACTTTGATGTCTGAAAACCTGTTCAAGTTCACCTAGCACTCCCTAGCCGGCAGGTCCAGCTAGTTTCTGCAGTAGCTCACACATAACATCCAAGGCCACCTCTGGACTTTGGCATGGCTGCTGTCATGTTTGGGGACTCCATCCTGGGGTCCATCTCTCTGAAGTGTCACATCCTTTAAACACAGGTGCTGTCTCCCCCTGGGAGTGTCTGGGGCTGGCCACACCCATGTCCTTGCTGATAACTCTGGGCAGTTCTTGACTCTGTCATTGCCTTTGACACCCTACGCCCAACCCATTGGGTTTTATCATAGATAGATAGATAGATAGATAGATAGATAGATAGATAGATAGATAGATAGATAATTTTATTTCATTTTACTTTTTTGTCTTTTCACGACAAGATCTCACTATGCAGTTCAGGCTGGACTTGAGCTCACTGTGTAGCCCACACTGGGCCCCAACTTACAAACATCGTGTCTCAGCCTCAGGAGTTCTGGGGTTACAGCTGAGCATCACCATGCTCAGCTTATACTGTACTTTTTCTGAATGGAGGATACTAGCTTGTGTGTGTTTCAGTGCTTGATCATTTCACAAAGTCCCTCATCCTCTACAAGGACCTTGTAAGTGCTGTACGTACGGCAAATATTCTCAATAAAACAATCCATTGGTGTTCTGCTCATAGTTTATAATATTTATTTGGCTTCCATTAAAATAATCAATTGATTATTAACTATCACTTTCAAAAATGAATCCCATTGTCAAATTCGTGTACATTCTATCACACACCAGAGGTTGACTATACTAACATTTTCCACCATTTCTCCCTTGTCTACTCCTAGCTACAAGGCTAGAAAAACTAAGCTGCCCAATCCCCACTTGCCGTGCGCTGGGGAGGAGAGAGCATACACCCCAATTCTGGTCAGTAAGACTGAAGCCAGCTCTGCTGTGTTTGTCTGTCACCTCCTTCCTTCCTCCTTCCTCTGCTGTCTGCCTGGAATGCAGACAGGATGGCTAGGACTGTGGCATCTTGTGGCTAATGTGACAAGCATTAAGAAAAGGCCCTAATCCTCCCAGAGTCGCTGTCTTCCCTGACAATGTCAAAACCCAAAGCCAGAAGCCACCACACTTTTAGAGAATGATGGGCGGGGCTGTTAGATGAAGCCACTGGGTCAGGGCTCTGTAATTTGCAGGCAGATAAGAGCCTTCCTGACTGATACTCATCTATATTGCCAAAAATGAAACAAAAAAAGGTCACAAAGATGGAAAAGAAAAATCAGCTGTCACCCTGTTATTATGAGTAGTTTGCTCCATATGATTCAGGTTTTTAAAAAATGCAAATCACATCTTTTTTTGAGGCAGGATCTTGCTCTGCAGTTCAGGCAGGATTTGACCTCATTGTGTAACCCCTACTGGCGTCTAACTTAGCACAGTCCTCCTGGCTCAGGCTCTGAAGTGCTGAATAAAATAAAATATTTTATTTTATTTATTTATTTTTTGACTTTTTTGAAACAGGGTCTCACTATGCAGTTCAGGCTGGCCTTAGGCTCACTTTGTAGCTCAGGCTGGTCTCGAATTCACAGATATGCACTACCACACTTGAATAAAAATCACATTTTAATAAAAATAGAATCTTTTAATTATATCATTTCCAGAATATTTAACATATATTGTAAATATTTTATTTATTCATATTTTTGATATCAGGAATTGAACTCAGGACCTTGGGCTTGCCAGCAAGCACTTGTGCCACTGAACTATATCCCTGGCTCCGTATTGTAAATTTTGTTTTTGTTTGTTTGCAGAATCGGGAATTGAACTCAGACCCTTGCACTTGCCAGGCAAGGGCTTATTCTACTGAACCATCTCCCTGGCCCCTATAAATATTTTATTTTATTTATTTATTTTTTGTCATTTTTGAGACAGGGTCTCACTATGCAGTTCAGGCTGGCCTTAGGCTCACTTTGTAGCTCAGGCTGGTCTCGAATTCACAACAATCCTCCTGCCTCAGCCTCCCAAGTGCTGGGATTACAGGCATGCACCACCACGCCCGGCCCTGTAAATATTTTAAAACCTTATCATCAAGAAGCACCCTATCACCTATGTAATGCCGCTATTTTAGGTCATATACAAAAGAGTTTATTTGCTTCATGCCCTTTCTACCATGGTGAATACCAAGTAGTTGATGATGCACCACTCTTAGAAACATCATCATGGAAACTTCTCTACAGATAACTATGACAATTCGTAGAAAATCGTTCTTAGAAACGAAGTTTGAGCATGTGTGCATGACTTTAATATGTTCAATATATTATGCCCAATTTTTTTCAGCAAATTTTTATTATTTTTTCCTGATATCATAAATGACAAAACACAAAATATTTAATATTTAAAATGGTCCAAAAACAACTAAATGTCTAAAATAATGTCAATCCTCGCATGCCGGCCCAGCCCCCAGAGTGCGCCAACACTGCTCAGACTAGATGTGGTGTCTATGTCTGTAATCCCAGTACTTAGGAGGTAAAAATAGGAAAGATCACTACAAGTCCGATCTGCATAGTGAGACTTTGTAGACCCTGTACTAAATTTTTAAGCATAAAATAACATCAAGCCAGCTAGGCATGATGGTAGTACAGGGAATCCCAGCAGTCTGAGGATGAAGCAGGGGATCACTGGTTCATGCATAGTCTGGGGAACCACTTAAGAAGACCCTACCTCAAAAAACTTTCTTTAAAAATGGTCTGGGGATACAGGTCAGTATGAAGGCTCTGGGTTCAGTCCCCTTCTCTACAAGGTCTCGTAGAATGAAGGAGATGCAACCCAATCTTTATGTGTGGTCCCCTTGGCATGGTCACATTCAGATCTGTGCCACTGCTACCACCCTGCCTCCTTGCCCCTGGACTAAGGCCTCCAGTCACTCCCTCCCCACTTCAGGTTCCCCGTGCTGTGTGGTAGTGCTGCCTATAACTCAATCTAACCATACTGTTCTCTAGTTGGAAAGCCTTTGTGGCTCCTTATTGCTGCAAAGCTCCCGTCATTTGGCCCCCTCTTTCTCTTCCAGTGTTCGCTCCCATGAGTTCCCTCCACCGCTTTCCCGCCAAGGCCGATTCCTAGGTAGCACGCATCATCCAGAATCTCCCAGCCTTTTCTTTCTCTCCCAAGTTCTGCTTTCTTCCATCTTCCTAGAATATCTTCCTTTTTTCAAATACTTGGACATAAAAATATGACCTATTTTAAAATGTCGCACTCTAACACCATCATATACGTAGACTCGTTTATTTTCTTAGCTGGAAGAAACCTTTCTTTTCCTCTGATTGTATTTATCCCAAACCTCATTATTATTTATAACACTGTCTGCCTCACAACAATTCCAGGAAGCCCTGGGGTTTGCAGTGGATTCTTTGCTGTGGCTCTGTAAGTATCTAGAGTAGGTATCTGCACATAAGAGTAATCGCTGAACGTGTACTGAGGGGGTCAGTGGGTGAGCAATTACACGCCCTTGTACTTCTGTTGTTCCTGCTGCTTGAACTGAAATGCATTCATCTAAATCACATGAAATAGCTGTAGGTCAAAAACAGCTATTAGAAATTTCAAATGGCTCAACTTACATATTTTATATACCATATTAATCCAAACTACCCTCTAGCAAATACATTATTTGGTTCATAAAATATATCCACATTAATCTGGCATGAAGAATTCTCATTAATTAAATAAAAATGTTGTCAGAAATAAATACATGTGGGAAAACTGAATATAAAGCAGAAATATATCTGTGAGAGAGCCCGTACATGCACACAAATGTGCATCTGCTCAACCTGAGCTCGCTTAGATTTTGCATGTCCAGAAGAGAGGGATTTGAACCCTCCAAACACTTTTTTAAATGGTAAAGAGAAGGCTAAATACCCTAATGTGATGAGCACAAGCTGTACGCATGCATTGAACTATCACACTGTGAGGCTGGGAATGGTTCAATAGAGTAAGCACTTGCCTGACAAGTGCAAGGGCCTGAGTTCAATCCCCCAGTTCCTCCAAGAAAGAAATATCACACTGTATCCCCACTAAGACACACAATCATTGCAAATTAATCAGAAAGAAAAAAAATTTAAAAAGGAAGTGTGTTAGTGGAATGTTGGGATCCCTCATTATCTGAAGAAGGTAGAACTAGTCAGAAGAGGGGCAGATAGGTGAGCTGAGCACCTCGGCTTCTCCTTCTAACTCCCAGTCTGCTTCCAATCAACTCCCAAACTCCCAACGGAGGGCATGTGCTCGGTGCTTTCTAGGCAAAGGGCCTGGCACTGCTTTAGTTGAGGGAAGGAGGCATCTTAGATCCTGGATGTCATGGCTTGGATCAGGTGTGTCCCTACCGAACTTCCTGTTAAAATTTGATTCCCAATGTAACACTGTAGATAGGTTGTTGGACCTTTAAGAGATAAGTAAGCGTAGGTGTTTTGCCCTGATTAGTCTTTCTTTAGAGACTGAGTTAGGTCCCTCAGAAGTAAGCTGAATCTCCTGGGTCTGCATTAGTTATCATGAGAGCAGACAGTTGTGATGCAAGTCTGTCCTTGGCTTTTTGTTCTCTTCCACATGAACTTCTTGCTATTGTTTTGCACTCATGTGATGTCATCTGCCAGTAGGTTCTCCTGAAAGGCCAACAGGTGCCATACTCCTGGACTTCCAGAAATATAAGGTAATAAATCTCTTTTCCTTAGAAATCATCAAGTTTTAGGTATTTTCTTATAGCAACACAAAATTAAGACACCAGTCCTATGACCCAGCAGTTGAAATGGGACAGTGGCTGTACATACAAGGATTTTTAAAGTAAAAAGCAGGGCTGGGGAGATGGCTCAGTGGAATAAGTGCTTCCCTGGCCAGCACAAGTGCCTGAGTTCAATCTCCAGTTCCACCAAAAAAAAAAAATAAATAAAAGCACACAGACCCCAAAAAAATCCTCCCATGGTACTCTCTGAAAACATATGTCTTTAACAGAAATGTCTGAGAATCATGGTATCTTCAAACACTAACATTTTCTAGGTCTATGTATCTCCACAGACTGCCCTTAGCTTGCTTTTCTCTTCTAACCCAGCTTAAGGTGTTCAAAGTTGACCCATAGGCAGCTGGGATATATGAGGTACAGAAAAATAAGGGAAATTGCATGACTGACAGAAACTTACAGTTGGATGCAAGAGAGTAAGTCACAGCTCTCTCTCTTTGTTTTTTTGTTTTTTTTACGGAACCAGGAATTGAACTCAGGCCCTTATGCTTGCCAGGGAAGCACTTATTCCACTGAGCCATCTCCCCAGCCCCACAGCTCTCTTTTTTAATCCATGTATTTCTTTTTTGTTTAGTATTTGCTCCCAAATGAAAGCTAGCTCTGTACAATACAAAATTCACGATGTTGAGTGTTACTAGTTACTGTGAGAAGTACAAAGAGGCTTAAAGAATGGTCCCTGTAGTAAAGAAGTGATGACCTGTTTAGGACACAAAGATGGACGTACTGGAAGCACCAGTGGCCACACATCAGCTTAGTGACTGTCTCAGTTACTCTTCTCATTGATGGGACAAACACCCGACACTCGAAATGAGGGGAGGAAAGGCTTATTTAGCTCACAGTTACTGGAGGTTTCAGTCCATACTCAGATGGCTCCGAGGGAGAGTGGCACATGGCAGAGAGCAGCAGTTCATGGTGGCAGCAAAGAGCAAGAGGAGCCAAAGGAGGAGCAGCAACAACAGTGGCCCTAGAGAAGAAGTCTCTCTCCCTCAAGCTGCATGCAGGCTCTCTGCCCTGGCCTGAGGGGAGCACACACCCCCATAATCCCAGCAGCACTCATACCCACAATCCCAGTGGATCATGAGTTCATCACAAACCCTAGAAGTCTGCCCCATGACTGCATGAGGCTGTGGGGGCACAACTGGACACCAACCATAACAGTGACCGAGGCTGCAAATGTATCTCTTAGGTACAAGCTCCAAAATCCATGACAAAATATTACATAGATATGGTCCAAAGAATCATTCACTGCTTGGGATTAGTTGTTACAGAAAACTGACAGCAACCAGATCAACAGAACGCTGCGTTTCTGCTGCACTTGCAAAGACACAGAAATGGAGCTCCTCAAAGTTCACTGAGAAAAAAAGATGAAATGTGCACTCCTTTGTAATTGTCTAAACAGCAAGAATTTGGGTTTAACATCTGAGCCACCTCACCATCCTGAGCAGCGACCAGGGATGCACAGGACTTGGAAGGGAACTGAGACCAGAGGAGGAAGCAGCCCGAGGAGTTCAAAGGCGAATGCACTGGGAACCAGGAGACCCTGAGTCGAGCCTTCGCACTGGCTTCCTCTTACTATATGTTACTGGGCGAGATATTCTACGTTTCACTGTCATCATCAGCAACACAAGCTGAGTAGACACATGGTCACCTCTCCCATTGCCGAGCATAGCTCCTGATCTCTCAAGGATGAGAGATTTCATTGAACTCACTGTTTTCTGTGTATTCAGTTCCTGGTCATCAGGCTCCAAGAACAAGCATCGTAGTGGAAAGGAGTGGTGGAGCAACGCTGCTTCTTCATTCATGGAGGTCAGAAGGCAGACAAGGGGAGCAGCACCAGAGGGGAGGGGGAACCAGACGTAGACCCGAGGCCGCACCTCCACCAACCAGACCTTCCCAGCTGTAGGCTCTCCCACTGCGCCCCCATGCCCATTATGTTAGCATTCCATCCTCACCACCATAGCAGGAAAGGGTTAAACTTTGATATTTTTTCTGTGAGTCCCCAAGGAAATGCCCTGCTCCATTTAACACTAGTGGGCAAAATAAGAGCCTTAACTTGGAACGGCAGACTCTCAGCTGTCTCATACAGTGAACCGGGGTAACATCTACTCTTTTTTCCCAATATCTGCTTGCATATTCAAAAAGACAAATCGAAGCCTTCTCACTGATGCAGGAGACTGTCTGAAAATAAGCTGAAAGAGACCATTCCAGGGACTTGCTCAGGGCTCAGTTTTAACTTGTCACCCTGCCTGGCTTAGGAGGTCTAGTGTGATTCTATGCAGGAGAACTCACAATCCAGACTCTGGCTCCAAAGTGTTCCCACTGCAGTGGATGCTGAAAGCTATGGGTTTTGATGGTGTTACCCAGGGACAAATTCCTCTGGCCTCTCCTGCCTCTGTTTATGCTCTTAGTTCCGGAGACTCAGTCAATGACAAAAGGCCAGCTCTGACTCACAATAGTGCTGTGAATACTGTGACCCTGGTGGGCTGTGGGGCCTGTGATGTTTATTTCATTTCCCTTTCCTTCCATACTTAGCTGGGCTCTGGGGAAGGAAAGCAGCCCACGCAGCTGACTAGCCAGTCCAGAAAGACTAAGTGAGCACTTTCCAAACAGTGTGCACTGTGGGCAAGCAGGAGGAGCTGCAGAGCTGCAGAGTGAGGAGCTTCAGAACTGCCTGGGGACTTGGTGAGGACCTCGGGCCTTGGCTTCCTTAAATAAGGCCAGCGGCCCTGAGAAAGATCACTCTAGCTGTGTTGAAGTATGGGGGGGGGTCCCCAAAGTGGGCTGATCTTCTCCAAGTGTCATGGTTTGGAATTTTTGCAAGGGGAACAAATATAATACAGGACACATTTTATAATCTTAGTTTATAACAAGTCACCCAAAGAATCATATGTAGAAATGCAGGAAATCTTCCCACACACTAAAGACCAAAGAATCCAGCAGAGGGCCTGGATCCTACTGTCCTGCATGAACCTAGATGAAAACCTAGAGCCCATAATAATTCCTCTCACAAGTCCAACTGGAGACCTAGAGCCCATGACAGTGTCTCATGCAGGCCTGCTTCATGGATCTGTGCTGGAAAGGCCCAAAGGTCAGTGGTGGAAGCTAGGAAGTCTGTGCCAGGGGATGAAGGACTGTGCCAGTAGGCTGAGGGGTCTGCACTGGAAGCAGGAAACAATGCTCAAGGTAAGCACCAGAGCTCCCCAAAAAATACCACAGCCGTCCTCAGCAGCAGTGAGGTCCTGAGCTCCTCCAGCAATGAGGAAAGCTGAGTTCCCACCAGGAAAGCCAACGTGAACAGCTTCTCCACAGTGTGGAGCAGTGCACCATCTCCCTCTTCAGAACCAGGACGCAACGTTCAAGATCAGGGCCAGGGCTCCTCTAAGATGAACGGTAGCCATTCTCAGTGACAACAAAGGTCCCGAGCTCCCCCTCTGACAAGAGCAGAACTTCATCAGAAAAGCCAGCATGACAAGGTCGCCCAGCAGAACAGCACAGGAGAACCAACATCTTCCAACAGCTCCGACAGATTCTCTTTTTTTTTTTTTTTTTGTCTTTTTGAGACAGGGTCTCACTGTGCAGTTCAGGCTGGCCTTAAGCTCACTTTGTAGCTCAGACTGGTCTCGAACTCACAACAATCCTCCTGTCTCAGCCTCCCGAGTGCTGGGATTACAAGCATGCGCCACCACACCCAGCTTCCGACAGATTCTCCAAATAGCATCCCTAACAGCCTTCTGACAACTTCTGTTGTTGTCAGGCGGCTGGCAACAACCCTCAGGTGGGCCTCCCATGCCCAGTGCCACACTATTCAGCTGGGTGGGGCAAGCTGACCAGGTATAACTCCACTGCACCAAGTTTGCAAGTTTGAATGATTTTGAGCATACTGATCAGCGTCCTGGACCAAATGTGTTCTCAGAAAAAGGAGGGCCTGAGGCTTGCACAAGCCACACTTGCAGAGCCCTTTCCTCCCTCCTTCAGCCTCCACCAAGGATAAACCCAGCAGCCCAAGCGTCCAGGATGGTGTGTGCCGTGGCGGGCGCTGCCTCTCCTCTGTCACATTCTCAGCAGAGAGACTCATGGAAAGTGAGAAGGAAGAGACTGCAAGTCCAGACAAATGGGACTGTGCCTATCAGCAGACAAGAGGCCGGAGACTCAGCATGCTAGGGCACCTCAACACCCCACTGTCCAGGGGAGTTTTCTACCCAGTGAAAGCAGGAAATAAGAACAGCGGCCCCCAGTTGCTGAGCACCCGCCAGGGCCCGGCACTGCACCAGGTGTGACGCTGGCTCTATCTCAGTCTTTGCACAACCACCCCCACTCCCTGGGGAGCTGAAATTATCTCCATTTGCTAATGAAGAAAGTAAAGGTTCACAGAGGTTAAGTGACTGGGCAAGGTTCACCCAGATGGGAAGAGGAGCAGGGAAGAGGCCGATTTGGTTTGTGCCACTGTAAATGCTGGTGTCCTCTGCCAAACGGAAGCTGGAAACCACAGAAAAAAGGAGGAGAGTTACTGCAGAAGTAGAGACAGGGAGTTGGGGGCTTGATCCCACACTGCAAGAGCCACAGCTGTAGGCAGGATCAAACGCACTTCCCAGAGTTGGCATTTGGGCTTCGAGTCGGCACGCGGGTGTGGGAATGCTCCTGGGCATTTCCATGAGGACAGAGAGAGGACCAGAGGACAGACGGAGGCCCCTGGGAGCCCTTTCCCACTGCAGAATGTTCTCTAACTTGTCAACTGAGTGGTGCAGACTGAAGACCTGCACAGAGCCCCACGCCACAGTAAGCTAGGCAGGCCAACAGTGGCACCGGGGACAGGGCAATCCGTGCCACGCTGGGCTAGGCAGGCCAACAGTGGCACCGGGGACAGGGCAATCCGTGCCACGCTGGGCTAGGCAGGCCAACAGTGGCACCGGGGACAGGGCAATCCGTGCCACGCTGGGCTAGGCAGGCCAAC
>PVKA01028862.1:0-19461 GCA_004027165.1 Ctenomys sociabilis
AAATTCGACACTTGTCCTACCATCTCGGGAAGTGACCATGCTTATGGGCTGTGACTCTAGAAGCTTTAAGAGGAGCGGTCATCTGCCCAACCACTGGCCATTTCCACATTCAGGTGGCTCAACTTTAACCTACTTAACACTAACGACCAACCAACTGCTCGACAAAGCCAACCAAACTCAGGCTCTGTAAACGCGCGGGCAGAAAGTCGTTCACCGGACACTGTGTACCAAGGTGACTGAAGCGCGGCGTGAAATTATCTCCGGGTCTCTCGGATTCTAAGTGCGGGGAAGGCCAGCACGTCTCTCCCAAGCGGGCGCGCAACCTCTCACTCCACACCAAAACTTTCCCCAACTGAGACCACAGAGTACGTCCGAAACAAGCGCTGGGAAATTTTTTTAAAAATAAAAACCAAACACCTTCTGCCTCTGCCTCCCAAATTACAGTCCCGATCGCCGCGCTTCAAAGGCGCCATCTGGCCCGGAGTGTCAGGTGGCCGGGACGCGCTGCGCCGCACCCTCTTCGCACAACAGTGGAAGGCCCCCGACGGCCCGGGCGCGGCTCCCCACCACCCCTTTGTAAGATGAAGACGTTCCCATTGTTCGGTTACATAATCTTAACGGACGACCGCCGAACAGGGCCAGGAAGGGGGCGCTGCCAACTCCAGGCGGCTCGGGCGCGGCTCACCTTGGGAGTGTGCGGGGTGTCGAAGAGCCGCAGCTTGCGGAAGGTCTTGTGCGGCGGGGTGCCCGGCTGCTCCGGCCGCGGAGAGTGGGGCCCTTCGCCTACCCGCCCTCCACAGCGCACCGGGGAGAAGGCGCTACCCAAAAAGTAGGCGGCGGCAGGAGATTTGACCGGCGACGAGGAGCCAAAGCCCTCCTCCTCCCACGAGTCGCCCTCGGTGCCACCGCCGGCCCTGTCCGCGTCGGCACCCGGGCTGGTGCCCTCCAGCAGCATGTCCTCCTCCTCCAGCTCCCCGGGGCTGCCGGGCGTCGGGCAGGGCGAGCGGCGGCTCTCAAGCCCCGGCTCCATGGGGCTCCTCGCCGGCGGCAGCGGCGAGTCGGGCTCCTGGAAGGCCGAGTCCTCGCCGGTGCTGTGGCCGCTACCCTCCTCCTCCTCTTCCTCCTCTTCCTCACAATCGCTGCACGGCGAGAAGATCAGCTTCTGCCGCAAGTTGCAGGCGGCCTCCGCGCGGCGGGAAGGCGGAGGCTGTTGCCGGCTGAGAAAGCTCATGGTGGAGCTGCGGCCGCGGCCGAGTGGCGAGCGGCGGCAGCCAGGGGAGTCCCGAACGCGGCCGGCGAGGGGGCGGGTCCGCCACGTGGGGCTGGGCGCGCCGGGCCGCGTCTGCTCCGGGCCTGCGCAGGGATGGCGGTGCCGGCTCCGGGAAGGCTCCGGGATGCGGACGACCGCAACGAAGGCGGCGCGCACCGTCCGCACGGGCTGGGAGGCCGAAGGCTGAGGCTGGGGGTCCGCAGGTCCAGCCGCAAGTTCAGGCTCCGCGGCTTCCCGCGACCGTTAACCACGTGAAGGCCCAGCCCACCAATCCCCACCCTGCTCAGGGTTTGAAAAAAAAGGAGGGCGCGACGTCGCCCGTGGAGGCGGGGCCGGCTACGCGATTTTGGCGCGAAACCGCCGGCTCCGCCCCTGGCTCCGGGCGCCGCCGGGGCGGGACGGAACGGGGCGGGGCGGGGCGGGGCGGGGCGGGGCGGGGGCCGGCGTCTCGCAAGGGAGAGGTGGGGCGGGCTCGCTGTGGCGGACCCACGGGCCAGCGACTCCTCGCCGTTCCACCGGCGCCCTGGATCCTGAAGCGGGACCGGCGGTCAGCAGAGCCTCTAGGTCTGCGGCCGGAAGCAGCCGAGGACCGCGTGTCTCGCTGGCTGGGGCGCTGTGGGCAGGGCCTCGCGCTCAGACTCCCGCGTCGCGGTTGGGGCGGCGGCGCTGATCCTTGCAAATTCCGGGTGTCCAGTAGTAATCTTGTTTCCCACGCTGTGGCCGCAGCCCGTGTGTCTGCCCCGGGCGAGCGCCCCCCCCCCACGAGCCCGCGCTCCCCCCTGGACCACAGCGGACAAAAGCGCCAAAATCAAGTGTCCGCCTCACCGCCGCGGGGTTTGCTCGCCAGTACGCGGTCCTCTGTGGGCCAAACTCTGTGCCCTTCTACAAAGAAAAAAGCCCCTGCTTGAATTGCCCCGTCACACACACAAGTTTCTGTTGTAAATAACACCGCGGTGAATATTCTACGTTTTTTTTTGTTTTGTTTTTTTCTTTTTGTATTCCTTAGGACAGCTTACTGGAGAGTTGCTGGATCAAGGGATTAAGCTGTCAAACTGTCCTCCGGAAAGAATTTGCATCCTCTGATTTGCATTAGGTTTGAACACATCTGTGAGTTCCGGATGTCTAGAGAGTACGTATTTCTGGTGGGCCTGTCCGCGTCGGCCTTCCACGGAAGAGCAAAGTGCACCTCGAACCATTGCCCGGCCTCTGCGGCAGGCTGAGAGCCCTGAAGGGGGCGGCACAGTGTGGGAAAAAAAAAGTACGTATTTCAGGTTTATTAATGTGGGTGTGTTTTGATTCACAATAGTGCACAGTTATGATGGGTTGAATGTCCATTTGCATTGTTTCCTTTCCGGTGGCTCTTTGTGCTAAGTGGTGTGCTGACACCTTTCACAGGCTAAAAACAAGCCAGATTTTTAAAAATGAAAACAGATTAGTACTCACCATGGAGAAGTTCCTCACATCACCGCTGAGAATACAGCAAAGCAATAGACATTTGCTGGCTGATGTAAAACTTATGTCTTTTTTGGCCCGGGTACTCGGATTTAAAGGGTCTAAATTCCATCAGACTCACCCTCGGTATTTAGGAGAGGTCCCCTCTGACCCCAGTTACCAGAGCCAAGGAAGAATGGTTGCTAGTACCCTTCCAATAATACTTCTCTGTCACTTACTTCTTAAAGCAAAAATTCTTTGTTAGGGACAGTTAACATTTTCTTTTTTATGCACATATAAACAACCTTTAAGGCACATGGGGAGATAGCTTAGTAGAATAAGTGCTTGCCTGGCAAGCAGAAGGGCCTGAGTTCAATCCCCAGTTCCACCAAAAAAAACCCAGCAAACAAACTTTAGAAATTGCTGTTTTTTTTTTTTTTTTTAAATATATACAGATCTGTAACATGAAGTGTGTCTTCTAGGTAAATGGAAACTATACAAAGTCCCTGGGATTCTTCTCCCCAGCTATTTTTCTTCCAGAGTCCCTCCTCTAAAAGGATTACATGTACCCCACCTTTAATCATGGAAACCCATCACCCTCAACACACAACACATCCACTCTTTCACAACATCCTGCTTTATTGCCTTAACCTGGCTTCTAGCTATCTCAAGATTTGTTACTGTCTCTAGAAAACTTTAGGTAGGGCCTTCAGGGTCCTATTTTGTTTAATTGGAGTATTTTGGTGTAGTTTAGAAATTCATTATCTTATGACTTGATTGTTTTAAAAATTACTTGAAAGGAGTTCAATCCCTGGTTCCGCAAAAAAAAAAAAAAAAAAAAAAAAAAAAAAAAAAATTACTTGAAAGGATTGATGACGGTCAGCCATGTAATCCTAGCAATCTGCATAGTAAAACCCTGTCTCAAAAATACAAAAAAAAACGAAAAAAGTTTGAGCCGGGCATGGAGGCGCATGCCTGTAATCCCAGCATTGGGGAGGCTAAAGCAGGAGGATTGTTGTGACTTCGAGACCAGCCTGAGCTACAAAGTGAGCTTAAGGCCAGCCTGAACTGCAAAAAGACAAAAAAAAAAAAAAAGAAAAAGTTCAATGCTTTGCTTCCTAAATTGGGAGGATGTAAAGTTCAAGGTTAGCCTAGGCAACTTAGTCACTTAGGGAGAGTATCTCAAAGTTAATAAAAGGGTTGGAGGTGTAGCTCAGTGTGCAAGCCCTGGGTTCAGTTCCATCAGTGATAGGAGCTGGGGATAACATTCAGGACACCCTAACTTTCTCTCTCTCTCTCTCTCTCTCTCTCTCTCTCTCTCTCTCTCTCTCTCTCTCTCTCACACACACACACACACACACACACGCACTACACACACCTGCCAACCTGCCAGAAACACCCTCACTTTGGACCTACAGCTCCAGCAATCAGCACTATACCTTGGACCTTGAGAAGGTGCTTAATAAATGTTTCTGGAATAAATCGTAAGAAAATCCACTCATCTTTAAAACAAGTGCCAAAAGAAATAAACCAAGGCCCTGCCTCCTCCAACTAAGCAGGCACAACGTTACAGTTTAATGACAGCAACATCCTAACTGAAATCCGAAGTGACTTGTTCTGATTTTTTAAACTTCATGCTCCTCTGAGAACAGCACACTCTGTACTGGAAAAAAGAGTCCCACCCACCCAACCCAGGACAGACTTCTGGCTCCTTTCCACACACAATATTTGTAATGTTGCTAGGCAATTTTTGCAGACTCTGCATGCTCCTGGTGGCAGCTGTTGTAATAACTGAGTAAAAATCTTTCAATTCTGGCTGTGATGAAAACAAGCTTAACCTGTTTGTCCTCTTGGATCAGTGACTTAGCAAGTATGGGAAAAGTCTTTAATGTTATTGTTAGCATATTCACCTTCCTTGGCTGAGGTGTAAACAAGATTCTTGCCCTGAAGATTTAAAAGCAAGATGCCTAAATTACCCGAACTACAAAGCACGTGGATGTGTGCAAATATTCCTGTTAACACAGGATTTGCTCTCTGAATTAAAAGTAGAAACTAAGATTTCTTAGTGATGTAGAGAGTTTGTAGGAATGTTGCATGAGTTTAGTGGGACTTTACCCACAATCAGACTGTTTTCTAGTTTTTGATCCTGGTGAAGTAATTGCCTCTTAATAGTCTAATAGATTCTTAATTTTCCAAAAAGCTACAAGTCAGATTTTTTTTTTTCCCCCAGAACCGGAGATTGAACTCAGGCCCCTGTGCTTGCCCAGGAATCGCTTAATCTACTGAACCATCTCCCCTGCCCCATACAAGCCAGATTTTTACTTAAAAAGCAAATAGTATGCTACAAAAGTTCTACTGTTAGCTGGGCATGGTGGTGCATTCCCGTAATGCCAGCACCCAGGAGGCTGAGGCAGGAGGATCACAGTGAAGCCAGCCTGGTTTCATAGTGAGTTGGAAGCTAGCCTAAATCACAAAGTGAGACTGTCAAAAGAAGCTGCAAGAAATGTTCAAATGTCTTCATCTTCCTTATTATCATTCCCTTTCTCCTGCTTGTTATTGCAGCAAACCTGAACTTACATTAACCAAGCTTCAACTGTTATCAACTGCTGACAGGCCCCAGGAATCCGGGCCTCAGGGTAGAACAGGTAAATTCTAGCACTGTTCCTATTTGTCTTCTCAGGTGCAGATTACCGTCATTTGCCTTAAAACCCTCTGATGAATGTAGTTATCTAAGCATTTCATCACTTTTGATCAGGTCATGCTGAGGAACAGTGTAAACAAATCTAATCTTTCTTAGTGTTTCAACAGGATAGGTGTGAGACCAATGTTTTCTCTCAAAGGCAGTGTTCAATAAATGACATGAGTTTTGATTATAGCCATGTTGTTTAAGAATGATTTATACTTTTTTTTTTTTTTTTTTGTCTTTTTGAGACAGGGTCTCACTATGCAGTTCAGGCTGGCCTTAAGCTCAGTTTTTGTAGCTCAGGCTGGTCTCGAACTCACAGCAATCCTCCTGCCTCAGCCTCCCGAGTGCTGGGATTACAGGCATATGCCACCATGCCCGGCTTATATTTTTGTTTTTGAATTGAGATTGTGTCTCCCTTTCAGGCTGGCCTTCAACTTACTATTGTAGCCCATGCTAGCCTCTGACTTGTTCACGGTTTTAAAGTCAGTGGCAGAGGGGCTGGGGAGATAGCTCAGTAGAATAAACACTTCCCTGGCAAGCGCAAGGTCCTGAGTTCAATCCCCAGTTCCACAAAAGAAGAAAAATCAATAAAATGACTAAAAAATAAATTCGTTGTGTGGCTGTTGATGGCCTTGATATATATACATTTCTGTAATATGGAGAGGTAGTTTAGTGTGCCATCTGCAATTAGACTTTCCCACACACACAAGGGGGTGCGATTCACTATGAAGATCAGGGATTCAATCTCTAGCACAAATCTGTCAGGCCCAAGGCATTGTGGCACATTCCTGTAATCACAGCACTCAGACTGCTAAGGCAGAGCTGGGGAGATAGCAGCACAAGGTCCCTAGTTCAATCCCCAGTACAGCAGGAAAAGAAAAAAAAGGCCATGGGTGGAGGATTTTGGCAAATTAACACTAGTGTGAGCAAGGCTTTTTTTTTTGGTACCAGGAATTTAACTCAGGACCTTGCACCTGCCAGGCAGGTGCTTAAACTGCTAAGCTATATCCCTAGCCCAACACTAGTATGAACTACATAGTAAGACCATGTCTCAAAAAACAAACCAAAAAATTAAAAAAAATCAGACACCGGGCATAGTGGCGCATTCCTGTAATCCCAGCACTCGTGAGACTGAGGCAGGAGGATTGTTGTGAGTTCGAGACCAGCCTGAGCTACAAAGTGAGCTTAAGGCCAGCCTGAACTGCACAGTGAGACCCTGTCTCAAAAAAAAAAAAAGACAAAAAGAAATCAAAGCAAGGAGTATACATGGTATAAGGACTTAGAAATATATGGATTCCATATGAAAAGTTTGGGGACATAAGATTCACATTCAGTTTTTGCTTGGAGTCCTATGAGAGATTATACCAGCATATTTATTTATTTGGGGGAGATTGAACTCAATCCTTTGTGTTTACCAGGGAAGCACTTATTCTACTGAGCCATCTCCCTGGCCCCTCCATAAAGTGTGATGAGATCAGGGATGTAGCTCAGTGACATAGCACCTGCCTAGAAAGCACAAGGTCTTGAGTTTGATTCCTGGTGCAAAAAAAAAAAAAGTGTTTTAGGCTGCAAATGTAGCTCAGTGGTAGAATACTTTCCTGGGTTTCATCCTCAGTGCCACACGTGCACATGCATGCACACACACAAACACATGCAGGCATCTGGCCATAAAATAAAACCAGAGCTCTGTAACCAGCCACTTTATCAAAAGGAACCCACAGGACTGCTTCCAGTTATCTCAATAGCTTTAAGCTTAGGCTCTCATCTTGAAAGACTGGAGTCTACAGCATTCAAGCAACAATGCTAGCTGCAAGGCCTTTCTCTAGAGAAAATACAGTTGACATCATTCCTAGGTAAAAGAGTTCTCAACTAACCTAATTCAAATCTATTTTTTCCTGAAGCAGCTAACAAAACACTGTGCTTCCTACTAGCTATTGGGTTTGAATCATGGAGGCTCATTTTCTCCAATTTTTTTTTGTTGTTGTTGTTCTTTACAGAGGCAGAAAGGGCTGCTTTCCTCTGTACTTTTACAGAGTTGCAGGAACTAAAAATGTCACTTCACAGACAAGTCCTAAACAGGGAATCTCAAGTACCCAAATGCAAGTAGGCACTCAACTGAGGTCACAGATTAACTGCCTAGCATTTGGGGCTGTGACCTGCACAGGAAGTGACCTGGATGGCCAAGAGGAGGGACTGCCAGTTGTTTGCTGACCACATTGTGATTATTTAAAGGAGCTTTGTGGAGATTACTGCAGCACAAAAGCCACAATGACTCTCCTCCAATGAGTCAAGGGGCCCTAAGGGAAGGGAGAAAAAGACTGATAGCCCATGCCCCAGGTCTTTTGTTAGCAACAGGACTATGTTTTGATGAGTCAGTGGAGTCAATTTTAAAGCTCTGTGAAAAGCTGCTTTCAGCTCAGACAGGATTGAGAGATGAGCTCATCCAGTGTTGGGGGGGCGGGATCCAGCAGTGGGATGTGAGCCTCCTGTGGAGGGTGGTAGCAAACACGTGAACATGGAAAAAAGGTGCTGCCGGATTCCAAGATGCAGAAAATCAGCTCCCCTGGGCAATCATCCAGGGAGCTGCTCCCTAATTCGAAAGTCCTTGGTAGCCCGCAAACCACACATCACAATCAGGTCACAGCTGAGAACTGGGGTAGAAAGGTGGCTCTGTAGAATAAGTGCTTCCTGGCAAGTGTATGGGCCTGAGTATTTTGTTTTGTTTTCATGGTACCTAGGGATCAAACTCAGGACTTTGCAAAAATACCAGGAAAGCGCTTATGCTGCTGAGCAATATCTCCATCCCTAAAAGTATGTTTTTATTCATATTTTTCAGATAAAGTTAGAAATGGGGGCCAGGGAGATGGCTCAGTGGAATAAGCACTTCACTGGCAAGTGTAAGGGCCTGAGTTCAATCCCCCGTTCCGCCAAAAAAAAAAAAGAGAAAGAAAGTGAAAACTACAGAGCTGGGAATACAGTCAGTGGTAGAAATTCTGCTTAATGCATATAAGGCCCTGAGTTGGATCTCCAGTTCTAAAAAAAAAAAAGAAATCCAAAGAGGTTTTAAAAAAATACCTGAGCTCTTCTTTCTCCGAAAGGCAGGGAAATTCCCATATGCACAAACACAGAGCAGGGATTGATTTTCCTAAAACTGCTCTGCTACTGGCTTAAAGCCTGGTTCCTCCTGCTCTAGCAATAATGGGCTAGGGCCATCCAGAGAGCTCAGCATCCAGATAGCTCAGCGTATTAAAGAGCTTACTTAGGTTCAATCCCCTGTGTGCTCTGCCAGCCCTGCCACCCTGTTACTGAGACACTACTGAGATTGGTTGTGGTGGCCCACCTATAACCCCAGCTCTTGAGAAGCTGAGAACAGGAGGATCACTAGGAGTCCGACTGATAGGTTTTGATGGTGTCACAGCTAAGAAACAGGCAGAAGGAAAAAGAGAAAGGGGCTTTATTATAAAGGGAAAGGGGTTTCACTGGAGGACACCCAGAGAACTTGGGAAGATAAGGAATTCTCTGAATTGGAAGAAAGGGAGGCTGAGATAAGTAAGTAACTCAGGCTGGTCTCAAATTGGACAGTAATCCTCCTACCTTAGCCTCCAGAATGCTGGGATTACAGCCTTCCACGCTGCTCTTCAACTCCTTTGTTCATGTGACCTTTCTGCCTCAGCCTCCTTAGTAGTAAGATTATAGGTACATCACCTTAAGCAGCTCTTTTATTCTTTTTTATTTTTAGGGAAGGACCTACAGGGTGTTTAGGGTCTCACTACTAGATCAGACTCATAGTGATCCACCTGTTTATAGCCTCCCAAGAGCTGGGATTACAGGTTTACCACCATGCCTCTCAATTGCAGTCTCAATTGAGAGGGGTGGGGCTGGAACAGAGGGCTGGGGACTGAAGCCCCTAGCCCATGTGCCTATTGCATGCACTTTAGGAAGGCGCATATTCTACTGAGCCACCTCCCCGTCCCTCTGCAAGCACTTTAATCCACTGAGCTATTTGGCTGGACCTTAGAGTAGCTTTTATTTTATTTATTTATTCGTTTTTTGGCAGAACCGGGGATTGAACTCAGGCCCTTGTGCTTGCCACGGAAGCGCTTACTCCACTGAGCCACCTCCCCAGCCCCTAGAGTAGTTTTTAACAGCTTTTTTGCTTTGATTTTCTTTTTGTTGTTGTTCTTTAGATTTTCTGCTTTTTCTTTAGTCTCTACTGAGAATTATATTTCGATTTCACTCCAATTTTTAGGTTGTAGTAGCATACAATCAGGCAAAATATTCTTTTGTAATTGTCATCATTTCATATGTACTGACTGTTATAAACCTTTTCTCATTCACAATCTGTGGTGTTTTTTGTTGTTTGTTTTATTTTTCATTTTTTGTAGCAGGGGCTTCAACTCAGAGCCTGGAACATATTACCCAATCACTCTACCCTGGCTGGGCTGCACCCTTGCCCCTCTTTCTTGGCCTCACACACAGAGACCCTCCTGCCTTGGCCTCTCAACGGCTGAGACTGTCTACATAAGCTTCTGCCAATATGCCTAGGCTTTTTTTTGTGGGGGGCTCTCTTTTTAAAAAAAAAATTGTTTTCTTTCTTAAAAAAGAAATAGTTGGCACCAGAGATTTAGTTCCTCAGTGCAGCAGTACAAAAACTGAAATTGAAAAAAAAAAATTGTTAGCTAGTAGTTGGTCAACTTCGTTTCTAGATTCCTCCCACTGTGAAGAATGAGATGTAGGGGCTGGAGAGATGGTTCAGTAGAATAAACACTTGCCTGGCAACTGCAAGGGCCTGAGTTCAATCCCCGGTTCTGAATAAAAAAAAAAAAAAAAAAAAAAAATGGATATAGATGTACTCATAATCATACCATTTCTGTCTGATTTTGAAATAATTCAGAATGCCCTCTATAGTCCTTAGCTTATGGCCAAGAACTTGTCATAGTTACCTTTATTTGTGTTACCATATTACTTCATCCTCTGTCCCCCTTATAAGGACATGGGATGACCCTGCTAACCAGGATATTCTGCCCATTTCATAATCTGTTATTTTTGTTTTTTTGAGAGTTTTTTGGAGACAGGCTATCACTATGTAGTCTAGTCTGAACTCAAATTCAAATACCCTCCTGCTTCAGCCTCCCTATTGCTGGGATTACAGGCATGCCCCAACCACCATGCCCTGCACAATCCAAAGGTTAATCATATTCTGGAAATCCCTTTCTCCATGAAGAGCTGCAGCTGGGCTCATGGTGTTACCTGCCTGGGGGACTACCCGTCCTCCTGAGAGCCTCCCCAGCTGCCTGCCCTCCCCTGCCCTCACACAGTACAGGAGGGGCACCAGGAAGGCAGTTCCAGGATTATGAGCACCATTCTGCAGGCTGCTCACAAATCTCTGCTGTCCCAAGGAGCACAGCTCAGTCCCTGTGAACGTACTAGGAGGAGGTTGCTGTGTTAAATTGAACTTCTGTGGGGATTGAACTCGGACCCTTGCGCTTGCCAGGGAAGCCTTATTCCACTGAGCCATTTCCCTGGCTCCTGTTGTGTTAAATATGAACTTAAACCTGCTTTTCTGTCCTCACATTATCAACTTTTGGGGGGAGGTGCTAGGGACTGACCCCAGGGCCCTGCACAACCCTAAACACATACTCTACCTTTGAACTATATTCTTGAACTATATATTCTTACTCCCAACAACTTTCTTTGTATTTTCCAATTTGAAAGGTGAACATGGAATCTTGATACAGATCTCTTAATTTTCTCCCCATCCCCCGACACAGGGTCTCTGTGCAGTTCAGGCTGTTCTTGAGTTCACTGTGTAGCCCAGGCTGGACTCAAATTCACAGCAATTTTCCTGCCTCCACTTCCCAGGTAGTGGAATTATAGGCATGCACCACCATGCCCAGCAAATTAATCATATTATTTTATTTATTTACTTTAGAGACAGAATCATGTCATGGAGTTTACACTGGCCCTGAACTCACTATCTAGCTCAGGCTGGCCTTGACTTTATAGACAGCCTTTTGCCTCTGCCTCCTGAATGCTGGGATTACAGTCAGTTACCACTAGGACCTGCAGAACTCTTTTTTTCTAAATGGTATTTGTCTTGGCTCCCTTTTTCTCATTGCTGAAACAAAATACCCAACACTCACAGTTGTAGGAGACACTTCCAGGTCCTTATCTTGGGTCCAAGAAGCTAGTATTTGTAATCCCAAAGTTATGTTATCCCATCAAGTTGGTTCCAATTTACCACTTTCAATGCAACCCATGGTGAAAATAAAGACACTAAATTATATTTTCTTTTTTTTTTTTTGTCTTTTTTTTTTTTTTTTTTGTCTTTTTGAGACAGGGTCTCACTGTGCAGTTCAGGCTGGCCTTAAGCTCACTTTGTAGGTCAGGCTGGTCTCGAACTCACAACAATCCTCTGCCTCAGCCTCCCAAGTGCTGGGATTACAGGCATGCGCCACCACACCCAGCTTAAATTATATTTTCAATCATTAGGGAGTCAAGGGGCTCTAAGTCCAGCCATGAAGATGGCTTTCTGGAACCAACAGAACAACCCAGGGCCTCACCTAGTTTTACTCAGTGGAGGAGTGGCTGGAGATTGTGGGAAGTAGGTGACTACTGTAAACTGAGCTAGGTGGGTGGCCTAAATTTACCTCTGCCATATGCAGAGAGGATATGCAGAGAGAATAATCTGCATTATATAGTATCTAATGTTTTGGGAAGTCTGGTGCTTCAGCTTTGATGTAGTCTTTCAAGGCTCAGGAAGTCATAGCCTGTATTTGGAGGCTCAATCCCAGCTGGCAGCGTGGAGCATTAGCTCTTCCATCCTGTCTTGACCCGGCTCACATTAAGGAGCAGCAAGCTTACCAGAGAAACACACATGCCACCTTCAAAGACTATCACCAGCTCCTCAGTCAGACCAATACACATTGCTTAAGGCTGATTGGAGAATAAACAGAGGTCCTGTACATAACAATATGAGGAAATAGGGTCAGGCTCAGTAAAAATGGAGACAGTTGCTTTTCTTTCAAGGAGAGGTGCTCAGATGGTCCTCCATACACATTAAAGAAGAAAAGGCTTATTCAGCTCACAGTTTATAGAGTTTCAGTCCGTATTTGGCTGGCTCCAAGGCAGAGTGGGACATGGCAGGGGGCAGCAGTTCACGGTGGTGGAAGACAGCGAAGGCAGCGAGGCAGACAGGGTGGAGCATTGGGAGCAGACCTCTTTCCTTCCTTGGTGTCTCACGCAGGCTACCCCCCCCCCCAGGGCTGGTGCAGCTCTCTCACAATCCCAGCACTGGACCTTGAATCAGTCATAAACTCTAGAAATGTGCACCATGACTTCATGAGGCTTTGGGGGGACACCTAGAAACAAATCATAATAGTACTGAAGATCAAAGGCAAGGCCTTGTGCATGCTAAGCAAATGCTCTATCACTAAGCTGCATTCCAGCCCCTTTAAAAAAAAAAAAAAGAATTAGGGCCAGGGAAGGTAGCTCAGGGGCATAAGCATCTCCTGGCAAGCGCAAGGTCCTGAATTCAATTCCCAGTACCAAAGAAAATATTTTTTTTTAGCCAAGAGAGGTGGTGTAGGTCTGTAATCCCAGTAAATTCAAGCCCAACCTGAGAGCCAGGGAGATAGCTCAGTAGAATAAATGCTTCCCTGGTAAGCACAACAGTCTGAGTTCAATCTCTGGTTCCACACACAAAAAAAAGCCAAACCTAAACAATTTGGCAGTTTATTCTTTGTTTGCCAGTACTGGGGATTGAACTCAGGACATTGTACTTCCTAGGCAGGTGCTTATTCTACTGAGCTATCTCCCCAGCCCCTAATTTAGCAGTTTAATAAGACACTGTCTCAAAATAAAAAGGAGGCTAGAGATGTGGCCCAGTGTAAAGACCCTGGGTCTAATCTACTACCAAAAGAAAAACATATGCGACACAGTCTCTAATTTGCTTCTGACTGCATAGGCCTCAGGATTTTAATCCTGCTGTTGACCACAGTACACAAGCCTGTGACCCCAGCATTCAGAAAGCAGGAACAGGAGAATCACTGTGAATTAATTTGAGGCCAGCCTGGGCTACATAAAGTTCAAGGCCAGCCTGAACTGCATAGCAAGACTCTCAAAAAAAAAACAAAATAGGACCTGGGGAGATAGCTCAGTAGAATAAGCACTTGCCTGGTAAGCACAGAGTCTTGAGTTCAATCCCTGGTACTGCACACACACACACACACACACACACACACAAAAGCCTTCTAGCTAACATTACTACAGACATGTACACACCCCTCTTTTATTTTTGGCAGAATAGGGGATTGAACTCATGCCTTTGCGCTTGCCAGGGAAGCACTTATTCCACTGAGCTATCTTCCTGGCTCTCCCCCTCATTTGTTTTCAATCTTTATTTTGAAATAACTTCAGCATAGTTTTAATGAGTATTGACTTTTCTTATTGTGAGGCCATATATCCTTTTCATGTTTTTTTTTTCTTTTTGTCTTTTCGAGACAGGGTCTCACTGCAGTTCAGGCTGGCCTTAAGCTCACTTTGTAGCTCAGACTGGTCTCGAACTCACCAACAATCCTCCTGCCTCAGCCTCCCGAGTGCTGGGATTACAGGCATGCGCCACCACGCCCAGCTCCTTTTCATGTATTTAAACTGTCCTTTTTATTTTTATTTTGGATTTTAGAGGTCTACAGGGTGTTCAGAGTTTCACTACTTGATCAGACTTGTAGTGCTCCTCCTCTTTACAGCCTCCCAAGTGCTGGGATTACAGGCATGGAGCCACCATGCCATCTCAATCTCTGACTCACTGAGCCCCGGGGGCGGGGCCCTCAGTCTGCCTAAGCAGGTGCTTTAATCTGATAAACTATTTGGCTGGCCCTCCAGCTTATTTATTTACTTTTGGCAGAACTAGGGATTGAACTCAGGCCCTTGCACTTGCCAGGCCAGCGCTTATTCCTCTGAACTATCTCCTTAGCCCTCTAAGCTTTTTTTTTTTTTGTCTTTTTGAGACAGGGTCTCACTATGCAGTTCAGGATGGCCTTAAACTCACTTTGTAGCTCAGGCTGGTCTCGAACTCACAACAATCCTCCTGCCTCAGCCTCCCAAGTGCTGGGATTATAGGCTTGAGCCACCACACCCCGCTCTTTTAATCTTTTTTTTTTTTTTTGCGGGACTGGGGATTGAACTCAAGACCTTGCACTTGCCAGGGAAGCACTTATTTCACTGAGCCATCTCCTGGGCCCCCTCTAAGCTTATTTTTTTATGTATGTATTTTGTGTTTTTTTTGAGTCAGGGTCTCACTGTGTACCTCAGGCTAGCTTTGAACTCACTATGTAGCTCAGACTGGCCTTCAACCAGAGGAAATCCTCCTGCCTTAGCCTCCCTTCTATGCTGGAATTACCTGTGTACACAATCACATCCTAGCTATATAAGTCTGCAGGAATGGGCCACCATGCTTGGCTCTGATCTGGTTCCTGAGTGTTGTAGCTTCAGTGGTTCACATGTGCATGTAATAAATGTGTGTACCTTTTTTCCTGTTCATGTGCCTATTGTCGGTTTACTTCAACAGGTTGAGTTACTGAATCTTCAGATGGCAAAGGCGGAAATTCTGTGTGCTCTCTAAGCAAGTGGGTCCAGCAGGTGGTGTGGCCCTGGATCCTCAATTTCTGTGGCTCTCTTGCTGGTGGCCAACCCCAGGGGCCATGTCAAGGCTGCAGGAGCCAGTTCTTCTCATTTCCGCTTGGAAAAACCTGCAAAGTTCTGTTACGGGGTGTATGAAATAGGGATGACATAGCACCTCCAAATTAAATTAAGGAAATCCAACTCTCAACCTGCTGGATGTGTCCCAGGCTGAGTTTCTGCTCTATAAAATTGAAAAATGATTTCTAGAAATAATGAGTAAGAAATATTTATTTGGAGAAAGAAAACTTCTAAGAGGGACAGAAAGGGATAGATAAGTCGGTGGCCCAGGGAACCCCCTTCTCAAGAGTTTTTTTTTTTAGATGATGGTTACTCTTTTTTTTTTCAATTTTTTAAAAAAATTTTTATTCATTTTAATGAGAAAAAGACAGCAATAAAACAGTTTCAAAACAGATTAGGAGGACATCAAGAGTTTTATAGAGCAAAACCCAGAGGGGAGGGAGTGTAAGGTGGGTCAGTATAGTAAAGGTAACATGGGGACCTGGAAGATGGCTCAGTAGAATAAGCACTTCCCTGGCAAGTACAAAGGCCTGAGTTCAATCCCCGGTCCCGCAAAAATAAATAAATAAATAAATAAATAAATAAATAAATAAATAATAAAAATAATAGGAGCCAGTGGGAAATCACAGGTGGGTGAGGCAGTTCACTAGGGTGAACAGATAAGATTACAGCAAGTATAGCTGCTTAGGTAATATTGAAGAAATGGGGAAGCAAAACAAGGCCTATGGGAGCTAGGGAGGTCTGGGTCCCTGCAGGAGGTGATGTCTATTAGAATATGAATCACTGCTGCCCCTCCCCCAGGCAGTATGTGGGTGCATTAGGTTTTCTTTGTTTTGTTTTGTTCTAAGCCTGACTTTGTTCTTGGAGGGGTGAGGATCCTGGGAATCTAACTTTAAAGCTACCCCTTGCTCACCTCTGAGCTGTATCCTGCGCCCAAACCTGACTTTTAAGGAATGCACCTCCAGCCACTGTTGTCTTTTGCACTATTTTTTCTCAAGGGGTTAGCCTGGCTGATTGCCCACAGGATTTCTTTTTTCTTTTCTTTCTTCTTCTTCTTTTTTTTTTTTTTTTAAAGTATTTCTAAATAGCTCAGCTATCTGCAGTAGTTCCATGCTGGGCGTGGTGGCACAGGCCTGTAATCCCAGTACTCAGGAGGCTGAGGCAGGAGGATTGTTGTGAGTTCAAGACCAGCCTGAGCTACAAAATAAGCTTAAGAACAGCCTGAACTTCATAGTGAGACTGTCTCAAAAGTACAAAAACAAAATAAAACCAAAAAAAAGATGAGGCCCATTTTGTTTGTTTGTAAAAAGGCCATTTTTCTGTTGCTGCTGCTTTTTGGGCTAGGAGAAGTTGAAGTGAATTCAGAAAGTAGAAAAAGCCCTAAAGCAATGGGGAAAGGGCAACCTGCAAGGAGCCTGAAGGCCTGGAAGCTGCTCACAAGTCCAGAGGGACTATTTGAAGCAAAGGTTTCCTGCTTAAGAAGATAAAGGGGAGTCCGGGGGAGGCAGAGCAAGTTCACCCACTGCTTTCCCTTTCCCCACAGAAATTGAGATTAATGGGCAACCCAGATTACAGCATCTCCCGCATCCCTTTCTGAGGCTGGGGGCTTAGGGACAGATCAGTGAAGACCACTAGGTGCTTGCTATGCAGACCTGCAGGAGGGAGCCCAACCAGGTCCCAGTTGGGGTAGATTTCCATTGAAATTATTATTTATGCCAAATTTGGAGCATTCTGTCTGACTTTCCTTTTTTTATTTTGGAATTGAACTCAGGCCCTTGTGCTTGTCAGGGAAGTGCTTATTCCACTGAGTCATGTCCCCGGCCCTTCTGTCTGACTTTCTGTGCTTCCATTTAAGCCGTGCTCTGGAGGCAAAGTAAAATTCCTTCCTGAAGCCAGGTGAGGTGGCACAGGCCTATAATCCCAGGACTCAGGAGGCTGAGGCAGGAGGATTGTGAGTTTGAGACCAGTCTGAGCTACAAAGTGAGCTTAAGGCAAGCCTGAACTGCATAGTGAGACCCTGTCTCAAAAAGACAAAAAAAAAAAAAAAAAAAAAGAGTTGAGGAATCTCTGGATTTCTCAAACCATTGCAGCAGAGGGAACAGCTGGAGGTGACTCACTGAGCGACAAGGCCCTCCAGGAGTGACACAGAAGTTTACTGTCCCAAGAGTCCAGAGGACCCACATTTGAAGAGGATGGTGCATTAGAGTGCATATTCCCAAAGTCAAGTTACACAGTCACAGCAGGAAGAGAAGGGACACTACTGGCACACAGTTCAGCAGGACAGGTTGTATAATTTGTGGGGCTCAACAAAATCAAAGTCAGAGTCTTGGGGCCAGGAAGATGGCTCAATAGAATAAGCGCTCTCCTGGCAAGCACAAAGTCCTGAGTGCAATCCCAAAGTCCAACAAAAAGAAAAAAAAAAGAAAAAAGGCCAGAGTCTTTTTTCTTGCATGGAGATTGCACTCAGGACCCTGCACTTGCCAGGCAAACGCTTATTCTACTGAGCCATCTCCCCGGCCCCAGCATTTCCTACTCTTTCTTTTTTTCTGAACTGGGGATTGAAATCACGCCCTTGTGCTTGCCAAGGAAGCACTTATTCCATTGAGCCATCTCCCTAGCCCCTATTTCCTACTCATAACCTCTACTGTTCCTCAGAATTCATTCTTTGATTTTAGGAAATATGAACTCAGCGTATCTGACATCTAGCAAGTTGAAAGTTATAATACTTATATCATTTGGAGGTTGTAAAGGGTTAATGTAAAAGTAATGTGATAAGTTAATGTAAAACTAAATATAAAAATTACTCTGCTCAACTTTCTGTGACCCTGCTTCTTGTAAGACCCTAAGGAGGCTTGGTGTACCATTGATCAATCATCATCAATAGACTGAGAGCTCCCAGGAAACAATACTCCCAGAAAAAAAATGTATGCTGAGTAATGGTCACACTGTCCTTCAAGGTACTGTTCTATGTTAAATGACAAATCTGTTTGCCAAACAGAATGCATTTTCTAACTTTAAAACTTCTGTACTTCTAAAGCTCCTGGCCATTTGTCCGCTCCTGCGTAAGTATGGTCAAGCGGTCCCCGGCCCAGTAATAAAAGGGTCATATTTAAATTTTAATTTGGGTTCAGGTCTGGTTTCTATGTTGAGACCCATAACAGAGGTCCTATAAAGTTCCTACATTATTGAGACCCTGTTTCAAAAACAAAATAAAAAATGGATAAAACGAGCTGAGGGTGTAACTCAGTGTGGTAGGCCACTTATCAAGCATGATGAGGCTCCACACTCCATCTCTAACACTAAAATGCTTAAAGCAACACTTTTTTTTTTTTTTTTTTTGGTGGAACCAGGGATTGAACTCAGGCCCTTGCACTTGCCAGGGAAGTGCTTATTCTACTGAGCCATCTCCCCACCCCATATGTTATGCATATTTAACAACACACTTAGAAACGTTAAACATAAGCTATTTCCTTTTTTTCCCAGTATTTTAAATTGTCATCAAGGTTTTGTTCTTTAATGTCAGTCTAAGAAAAATTATTTAAATTTTTAGCATGACTTTCACCGTCATCATTATATTCTTGTGTTTTTTCCTCATTGTGAGAAATACCTGAATGCTTCTTCTGACCCAGTTTTGGTGGTTCCAGTCTAGGTCAGTTGACTTGCCTTGGGCCCTCTGGTGAGGAACTGGGTCCTGGTGAGAGCTCAGGATGGAGGAAGCTGCTACCTGGGCACTGCTGAAAGAAAGGAGAGGAAGAGGCGGGCCCCAGTGACCTCACTTCCTTCCACTGGCACCCACCTCCTAAGACTCAGAACTTCTGAGGTTGAACCCTCAGTGCCACCAAAGAGGGGTGTGAGGTGCTAGGGAGCTCAGCAGGAGAAGGCTTGCCTAGCAGGCACAGGCCTTCAGCTATCTGTGGCAAACCCTAAAAAAAGGAATCTCAGTATCACATCTGTAGGGCAGGGCCCTTCTGAGTTCAGGATCATTGGGGCTGGGGATTTGGCTCAGTGGTAGAATGCTTGCCTAGCAAGCTGGAAGTCCTGGGATTGATCTTCAGCACCAAAAAAACAAAACAAAACAAACAAACAAAAAACCCTCCCCCAAGTTCAGGATCACTTGTCAATGATCCTAGGTTTGTTCCTCAGGATAAAAAAAAAAAAAAAAAAAAAAAAAAAAAAAAAACAAGGGGTTTGGAGTATTCTTTAAAAGGTCCCCACACCTCCAGAAATCTTAGAAAACCTCCCTCTGGGGCCGGGGAGATAGCTCAGTGGAATAAGTGCTTGCCTGCCAAGCACAAGGTCCTGAGTTCAATCCCTGGTATCCCAAAAAACAAAACAAAAACAGAAAATAGCTATCACTAGGTTGCCTTTTTGAGCT
>PVKA01028863.1:0-28929 GCA_004027165.1 Ctenomys sociabilis
TGCATATTGCAACTTCTCTTACCTTTTGAATTATGCTCTTCATTATTTCCTATATGCTACATCTGGAAGTATTAAAATATTTCAAGTTTGTATTACTAGAAAATATTTTACTTTTAGTTTTCAAAGGTATGTTTTCTCGGTATAAAATTCAAAGAGGATAGATCAGTTTTTTCTTTTAGTCCTTTAATTAGTCTAGTTTCTTACACACTTGGTCCTTTTTCTTTTTTTCTCTTTCTAATGTTGAATAAGATGCTATTTAATTTTGTTCTTTCATAGCTAATATTCTTTGTACACGTTTTAATCATTTTTTTGTTTACAATGAGTTTTGGAAAATTTCATTTTTGTGTATCTTGGTAGAATTTTATTTAAATTTGTTGTGCAAAAGGTTCATTTTTCTTGGAAATGTGGTATTATAAGTTGAACTAAATTCAGAAATTTTAAATCTAAACATTTATTGCCTACTGCTTTATACTTTGAGAACTGTAATTATAGGAATATAAAAAAAGAAAGGAACAGTTAATGCTTACAATATTTGTTTTTACTCTGATTCTCTTCCTCTCTTGAATTTCTTATAACTTCTTACTTACTGTTTTTTTACACAAAACTTATATATCTGGTAATGTGCAAACCTAATTTGCACATAGCATCATATAATATAGCACCCATTGTTGAATTCCTATTACTTCGTTTAGTGAAATCTTTTATCTTGTATAATGCTGATTTCTTCTATCCCTATTTTGTATTCTTTTAAAATAATAATAAAAAGTTCAAATTTTAAAAAATGGTTAATTTCTACAAATACATATTTATTTCTTCATTAATTTGTTTTCATCACATAAGCGAAACCTCAAGAAGTTATAGACAGCCTCAGTTGATCTTGTAAGCTCACCGAATATATGAGTTGATCCATATTGACATTATGTTGGCTTATTTGCTTTCATACTTCACCAATTTGTTAAGTAATGATGAAATATTTATTTCAATGTACTTTTCATTGTTTTAAAGCACAGTTCAGATAAAAAAGATCATTATTTCCTTTTTCCCACTATTAGTTTCAACCAACTGATTTTGCCATAAAGTGCATATTTAAAAGTTATAGGACTTGCTTTAACTTGGTCTTAACCATTCAGCAGAAAATGTAACCATGAGGTATTAAAAATAAAGCTACATTAATGTGCTGAGCTGCAAAAGTCTCAAGTCAACAACTTCTGACAATTGCTAGTTGTGCTGGTAACACTACTATTATGGACTATTGTACTATATTGGGTTATTTTGCTGAATTCAAGTACCTCCAATCTTTGGTCTAGTATCAAGTATGAAAAGGTGCTTTAAAGACTTCTCCAAAGATAGCTATACAGCTGTTTTCTGTTATTTCACTTATTGAGGAGAAATGTTTATACTAATATTATTTTAAACAGGATACCATGTCTGCACCTTGTCCTCTGAACAACTGCTACAAAGACAACAATACGCAATGTATGAATTTTTGTAACTGTCCTACTAACCTGTTTTGAAATTCTCTCATTGGTATTTATTTCTCAAAATAATTAATAAAAAAGAAAATGTAGCACATATACATGATGGAGCATTGTTCAGTCATAAACAAGTTGCTATTTTATGTTTTCTTATTAAAATAAGACAAGTTCAAACAGTACATAAAATTACAATTAATTATAGGTTATGCATATGAGGTTTTATTCATCACTTTCACAAATATATATGTGAATATATGTACATATGTGAAATAATACATATGACTATAAATTTCTTTTTTGTGCTTCTAGTTAATAGCCTCTTCTTAAACTACGTATATAGCCTTTTAAAATTTATATTATGAGGCAGACATTCACTAAATTGCCCAAGCATATGAACTTAGATTTTCCTCCTTTAATTTCCTGAGTATCTGGGATTGTAAGTGTAGATTTGATTATCAAATTAATTTTCTCTCTTACTGTTTCTTTTATGGTTCTGGGTCTCCGACACAGAGCATTCTTCAGCCCTCATCTTCTTTTTATAATGAGAGAGCATCTAACTAAATTTGCTGGGCTGATCTCTAACTAATATCCTCTGCCTCTGCCAACCTTGATGCTGGGACTACAGGTATTAGCTACCATGACAAAGTCAAATTAGTTTTTAAGGAACTTATCTAATCATGTTTCTAAACTTTTTCCTTTTTGGATAGGTAAAATCTAATTATTTAACTTTGTATATGTGTGGAAATATCCTAATGTTTCTTTACTTACTTATGTGTTTAGTACAGAGACTTACTATGTAGTTCAGACTTTTAGTGATCCTGCTGTTTTCAGACTCCCCATGCCCAGTTATTATCCTAACATTTTTTTAAAAAATTGAAATAATCACATAGTCATAAATGAAAACCAGATAATATGTATGTTAAAGTAGTTTCCACAAAACAATAATGTGAATGAATATAGACTACTTTGCTTCTTTTACTAAATTATTTTATTAGTCTTCAACTCATATACTAAGCTTTATTTTCAAGTAAATAAATAAAATTCCTTCAAAAAATCTTCTCATTATTCAGCCAGTTCTGTTTGTAGATGTTTGTTAAAATGCTGTGTTTTTTTGACTCAGTACAGTTTCAGATGATAATTGCAGGATCACACTTTCTTTATTACACAATTTGATACACTGTTACACAACAGAAAATACAAGGGAGAGGATACAAACTGTGGTCTTCTTTTCCAAAGTTTGCTCTGAGAACAAAAATGTAAAATTTATATTTGTCCCCAAATAATGTCATTCTTATCAGGAATTAGTGTGTCATTCACTTTATTACCTAGCATAATTATAGTGAAAGTTCAGAGTGCCTAAATGAAGGCATTCTATTTAGAGATTTAGGCAGTTTCTGAACAAATGTTCCATCCTTATAAATATTTAATATGAATATTTTTCAGCTTTCAAGCCAAACTGGAATTTTATTTAAACTGTTCAATCACTGTAACTGAGATCAAAAAGGTCACCTTTTTTGTTTAATGAGTCCAATTCTCCATTTACTTTTGTGTGAACAACCAATTAAGTAAAATTTCCGCTGAAAATTTAAGTTAAAAAAATAAAAAACAAATGAGTTTGATTAATTTTATGCCCCAAAAGTAGCTAAATGCCTAAAATGACCAGTTGTTTGGTCACCTTGCCTTGGTAGTTTTGATATATCCATGGTGAAATTGAGAGAAAGAAAAAAAAAATCACTGTAGCAGGCTTTTCCACAGCACTCAATCATACATAGTGAGTGATGTATTAAAATTATTCAATTTTCTCTCTCATTTTGTAACTTGAATTAAGTTTATGTTATGAACATTTATTTTAATGCAGAATAAAACATTACTTTAAAACAAGTTAGTGGCCTACTTTATTTTGGTCTATTTTTATGTACATCTGCTTTTGACAGGGAAAAAATGTAGAGGTACATAGTGACATAAGAATTAGAATATCCTGATAAAACAGAAAATATGATCAATTGAGAGCATTTTCTCATATAACAATTTATTTTGCCAAAGTGTAGCTTGCGAAATCTGAATGAATAACTGACAAGTGTGGAGGAACATATAAAATAGGATGATGGACTGGTCAAATAGCTCAGAGGATTAAAGTACCTGCAAGCAGGCACAGGGGCCAGGACTCCATTCTTGGACTGCCATGCCGGCCCCACCCTGGGGGCACACTGAGATAGTAAATGAGACTGGGCATGGTGGCATGGACCTGTAATCCCAGCTCTTGGGAGGCTGTGAACAGGTGGATCACTACGAGTCTTATCTAGTAGTGAGATCCTGAACACCCTTAGACCCTTCTCCAAAAATACAAAAAAAAAAAAAAAAAAAAAAAAAAAAAAAAAAAAAAAAAAAAAAAAAAAAAAAAAAAAAAAAAAAAAAAAAAAAAAAAAAAAAAAAAAGAAAAGAAAGGAAATAAGATGGTGTTAAATATTTATAAAAATAAAATAGGTCTTGGAAAACTGAAAGTCTCCTAAACTGTCTGTTTAAAATCTTCCCCCCAAGACCACACACTATCAAATACAAGTAGAGAATAAACGAATAGTTAAGAATCAAATCTTTTTATTTGAATCAGGAAACATCTTTATTGCTCTGACTTGTATTCTTTTAAGTTCATTTAAAAAATCTATTAATGTATTAACTTTACCATAAGGGCAGTTAGTACTTAAATAATTTCATAAGGTAACTATTTGTCTTATTGAGAGAAATTTCAAAGTTTTTTTTAAATCTAATTTTAGGATCTTTTTGTGAAACTGAGGATTGAACTCAGGACCCTGTGCTTGCCAGGGAAGCATTTATTGTACAGAGCTATCTCCATGGTCCCTCCTTTTTTCTGTTAGTACATTTTTGCAGGACATAACAATCACACTCCACACAGGTGCTTTGTGGATGTTCCCAACACATTTTAATCCCTCTCTCTCTCTCTCTCTCTCTCTCTCTCTCATCCTCTCCCTCATCCTCTTCTTCTACTTACAACCTTCATCTCTTCACTATTTACAATAGCTTATTTCCATCTTTCCTTCAATTCTATTTTTGTCTTTAATTTTCCTTTCCTTACACACCCTACTTCAATTTCTTGTTTTCCCTCCCATTACTTATAAAAAGTTCTAACTTGGTTCATATTGTGGAGTGAAGGAAAATGGTAAATAAAAAAATTGTCTTTCTCCAATAGAATTACAATTTGTTTCATCTGCTGTGATTTTCATGGAAATGTTGGACTATTGTCTGATCTACGTTTTTCACCCTCATATGGTATTCTTCTATATGAGTAGCTATGCTTAAATTAACCCATCAGTTCATTTAGGCTTTTTATTTATAATGGAAATTTTCTAACATTTTTAAAATCTCACTTTTCGTAGTTTACCCTTAAACATTTTCTAAGTATTTTACATTTCATTTGGATCATAGATGCTGAAAATTTATGCATTATTCCACGTGAAAAACATGATTAAAGACTAACACAGAACACCTCAAACCTATATTTTAGCTATTTAATACAAGCAACACTATATATTTATAAACAAGATATTTTATTACTGGAATTCCTGTGACTTTCACAGGCTCAACACTAATATTTTCTATACTTATACTTAACACATTTAATATCACATTGTCTTCACTTACAAATGTTGTTATTCCTCCTTATCTGAGTTCCCCTTTAATGAGTTTTGTGTTTTTCTTTAATTTTTATCCAATTGAACAAATCAAATTTGTTTGGAATTTCAATTTTAATGTACGTACCAAACTCCAATACTGACTAAAGTAAAATTCCTTTATTTTATGCAAACTCCTTAGATAAAGCCTCACATGATGTAACTAATTTAGCACACTGCATTGTCAAAATCCTAAGAGAGTCCTTCTCTCCTTCTGTCACATAGCAAGATTCTAATTAAATCATGGAAAGGTATATATTCCTCCTCCTTCCTTGAGATCTCACTGTTTTCTGCCCCAATTTCTCTGCATTCTTATTCCTTTTTTTTTTTTTTGATATTTATAACCTCTGTAGTTCGTTTATTAGAATCACCCATAACTGAGATGCTCAGTAGTCCTCTTCTTCTGCAATCCCACTTAACTTTGGTGAAAACTAATTATGGACTTAAACCACTGCAAACTTTCAGCCAAAATAACTATTGGCTATTTTTTATCAATGAGAGAGAAACTAAGAAAAATAATGAGATTCATTTCTTGAAATTTCAACTTGATGCTCAGTTTTCTGATATGTTCAAAGACTAGAATGGAACACAAACTTAAATAAGAGTCATATTCTGTTTCATCATTTGATGATACATTCTGCTCCAAATTGTCTACTCTATACAAGTGTTTTTCTTCATTGGCACAATCAGAAAAAAAAAAAACAAAAACACTTATAATGGAACAAAGGTGAAGCTACGAAAGAGAGTATTTAAATATAAGCAGAGGGGAAGGAGATAGAAAGCAGGAAGAAATTCTCAGAATAGAAGATTTCATCTTAATATATTTTTCTGAGCATTGAGAGTTTTATCAGTGTCAGCCATGTGGATGATTCATGGGCATTGCTTGACCAATTTTCTCTCTGTGAAAGCCTGAGAGAAAGTTTTCTCTCTAGGTGACTCTCCTTAGGCACACTCTGCATCATGAATCACTTTCTTCTGTGGTCTCATAATTTCCTTGAGCAGAAAATTTGGGACACAGCTGACTTACAGGATGTTATAAAACAGGTAATCCTATGTCCTGAGTCATCACTGACATTGAAAGGCTAGGGCCAAAATTTTGGCTGTCTTTCCAGCCTTTCTTTTGCTCTAATTTTTGGTCTGAAAAGTTAAGTTGTTAACCCTTGAGAAGAGAAGCTTAATGATATTATTACACTATTCCACATTCAGTTGAGCTTAACCTCACTATCTCTCTGAATATCAAACATCTTAAACATAGCATGGAATAGGTATTTTCCATTAAATATTGATATGTTAAACTTTAAATCCATACTGCATGCGAAGAAAAAATTAACAAAAATATTTTAAAAAATAGGTATAAAAATTACATATTTTTACAAAGAAGTTTAGAAATCTAAAAATGTACACTGCCCCCAAGCATGCAGAGTAAGGGAGAAATTTTGTGACTCTTCCAACCCATGATCCACCCGAGCCCAGCCTGGTGACACTGTGGGAGAACTATCAGCTTCCTGGCGTGCCTCTGGGGGCCAGCAACATCTACAGCCTCCGACCCCAAGACCTCTGAGCCAGTGAGACATTCTAAGACTCTCTAAGCAAACTACCTAAGCTTGTCCCTCCCTGAAACTACCTGGAGCCCTTGGCCCCAAGCACATTGACCAAGTGAGAAGTTTTATGACTCTTCTGGCACTTGAGCAAACACAACACAGCCCAATGAGCGTGTGGGAGAGCTTCTGAGCTCCCCAGTGCTACCTGGGCCAGGGACCCAACAGAGGGGAACCACAGGCTCACAGCTGTGCAAGAAGGGCTGTAGCAAAAAGGAGCTGAACACAGCAGCTAGATAAAGGCCAGGTACAACTGGATAGTCTCAAACTTAATAGATTGGCACCGGAATCTCATTGCACACTAAGGTTATAACTACACCAAAGCTCTACACCAAAGGTCAGAGGTCAGTGCTATACAAAATGACAAAGAGAAGAAGCAAAATGCAATCTCAGGCCTCAAGCCCACTGATGAGTGCAGAGGACACTAGTTCAGCAGCAGCAGAAATGTAAAGGGGAACTCACAGCAGAAATAATTATTGAAATAAAGAAGTCTTTGAAATCATAGCACCTGAAGTAGAGAATAAATTATGAAAATATATGGAGGAAAGCCAAATTGGAAAAAAACTCTGCAGTAAAAGAATTAATAGCTACCTCTAAAGAAGACATTGATTAAAAATAAATAGAGGAGATTAGAAATATGACAGATTCCTTGAAGGAACAATACAAAAGACAAAGAGAACACATGAAGCAGAGTCAAAGAGATACAGAAGAACATAAAATCTCAATCACTAGTCTACAAAACCATTTGAATGAAAACAAAGACAGAATCTCAGGTCTTGAAGATGCTGGTGCAGCTAGTGAAAAGGTGAGAAAAGATCTCTTAAAAACAATAAGTATGTGAGAAAAAATAATCACCTGTAAGATGATGTCAAGATGAAAAATGTGAGATTAACAGGTATCAATGAGAAAGAAGGAGAAAATACAAATGATATAAAAAGAATATAGGCAGACATAATAGCAGAAAACTTCCCCACTATGAGGAAACAATCCTACATTCAGCTCACCGAAGAATACAGAGTGCCAAATAACTTTGTCCCAAATAAAAACACACCGAGACATATAATAGTCAAGATCCCAGAAATCCAACACAGAAATAATATACTGAAAGACGCTAGAAAAAGGAAGGAGATCACATTCAAAGGAAATTCCATCAGAACTACAGTCAACTTCTCTACACAAACCATGAAGGCAAGGAGAGTATGGAGCAGAGTTCAAGTCCTATATGAAAAGAAATTCGTGCCCAGAGTACTATACCGTGAAAAACTCTCTTTCAAGTATGATGGAGAAGTGAAATACTGCCACGACAAACAACAACTGAAGAATTTCATGATGACAAAGCTATTCCTACACAGGCTAATGAAAGATGTTCGAGAGAGAGACCACAATGTCCAGAATTCCACAGATTAGAACAGGAGGAACCCTCTAATCAGGGTTACCAAATGAACACAGGACAAAAAGGAGTAAACAACAGCACGTACATGACAATCATAAGTGAACACATTTAAATTTTAACCATCAATGTAAATGGACTCAATTCACCAATTAAGGAAAATAGACTGGCACAGTGGATTAGGAACCAAAACCCGACAATATGCTGTATACGAGAAATACACATAAATCAAAAAGACATTCATATTCTTAAAGTGAAAGGATGGAAAGCAACACTACATGTCCCAGCAACTCAGAAAAAGCAGGAGTAGCAATTCTGCTCTCAGACAATCTGAATATCCACCCAAGAAGGATCAAGTATAATAAAGAAGGCCACTATATATTGGTTAGAGTAAAATTTCAAGAGAAAGAAGTAACACTCCTAAATATCTATGCACCAAACACTGGAGCACCCAACTATATAAGACAAATCCTAACGGAGATGAAAAATCTGATATCCAAGATCACAACCTGAACAGGAGACCTTAACACCCCCTTATCTCTAAAACTAGGTCAACCATACAAAAACTTAGCAAAGAAGTAACAGAACCAAACCAGAGCTTGGAACAAATGGACCTGGTAGATATATACAGAATTCTCCACCAAACCACTGCTGAATACGCATGTTTTTTCAGTTTCACCAGGGTCACTTCTAAAATGGACCACATACTATTCCAGAGGTCATTCTTACATATATGAAAGACAACAGAAATTATCCCATGCATTTATTTGACCACAGCCCTAAGAAACAGGAAATAAACGACAAAAGAAACCAGAAAATCCTGCTAAATACAAAGAAATTAAACAACACCCCACTCAGAAATCAATGGATCACAGGTGAAATTGTAAAAGAAATTCAACAATATCTATAATTCAATAAAAATTCAACCACAACTTAATGGAATTTATAGGAAGCGATGGAAGCAATTCTCAGAGGAAAAAATCATACCTATGAACTCACACATTGGGAAAACAGAACAGGATCAAATAAACACCCTAATGTTGCAACTTCGACATCCATAAAAGGAGGAGCAAACCTAACCCAGGGCCCAAAGATGGGAAGAAATAATAAAAATTAGAGCAGAAATTAATTCAATTAAGATTAAGAAAACAGTTCAAGGAATCAACGAATCAAAAAGCTTGTTTTTGAAAGGCTAAACAAAATCGATAAGCCCCTTCTAACATCATCTAGAAGAGGAAAGAATAAATTCAAATACAAGCAATAAGGAATGACAAAGGTGAAATCACCACAGACCCAGTGGAATTTCAGAAGATTATCAATAGCTACTTCGAGAATGTTTATGCTCACAGAATAGAAGACACAAGAAATGGACAGATTCCTTGAAAGGTAAAAATTGTCAAAACTGAATCAAGAAGATAGAACAACTCTCAATAAGCCAATAAAAGCCAAGCAGATACGGAACGTAATAAAAAGCCTGCTGACAAAGAAAATTCCAGGTCCTGATGGATTCACAGCTCAATTCAAGAAACTTATAGGAGATATAATCCCTACACTCCTCAAATTCTTCAATGAAATTGAAAAGGAAGCAATCCTCCCAAAATCATTTCTGGAGCCAAGTATTATATTGATTCCATAACCAAGGATAGACACAACTAAAAAAGAGAACTATAGGCCAATCTCCCTCATGAACATAGATGCAAAAATCCTCAATAAAATACTAGAAAATACAATACAGCAAATCATCAAGAAGATCATACACCATGACCAGGTAGGATTCATCCCAGGGATGCAAGGAAGGCTCAATATTCAAAAATCTATAAATGTAATACACTATATTAATAGACTGCAATCTAAAAGAACACGATCACCTGAACTGATGGAGTAAAGGCTTTTGATGAAGTCCAACACTCGTTCATGTTCAAAGTCCTACATAAAATTGGAATAGAAGGCCTCTACCTCAATTTAATAAAAGCCATCTATCACAATGCAACGGCTTGTATAATTCTAATCAGGGAAATACTGAACTCTTTTACTCTTACATCTGGTACAAGACAAGGATGTCCTCTGTCACGTCTCCTATTCAATACAGTTTTTGAATCATTAGCTACAGCTGTTAGACAAGAGGGAGAAATTAAAGGAATAAGAATAGGTAAAGGGAAGTTAACTTATCACTATTTGCAGATGACATGATACTTTACTTGGAATACCAAAAATGTTCCACCAAGAAGCTACTAAAATTGACACAGAAATTCAGTAGCATAGCAGGATACAAAGTAAGTACTTAGAAGTCAATACCATTTCCCTACACAGATAACAAACACACTGAGAGGGAAACTATAGAAACAATGGCTTTTACAATGGCACTGCAGAAAATGAAATACCATGGAACTCACTTAACCAAGGATGTCAAAGATCTTTTCATGGAAAATTACAGTACCCTAAAAAGGAGATCATAGAAATGGAAAAATCTTTCCTCCTCCTGGATAGAAAGAACCAACATCATGAAGATGGCCATACTCTCAAAATGTTTGTACAGATTCAGTGCAATTCCTATCAAACTGCCACCAACATACCACCAAGAGATAGAGAAATCCTTCCTCAAATTTATTTGGAAGGCCTAATTTATTCAGAAAAGACCTAGAATAGCAAAGACAATTCTAGAAAACCAACATAAGGCAGGAGGCATCACAATTCCTGACTTGAAATAATATTACAAAGCCATTGTGATAAAATCAACATGGTATTGGCAATGAAATAGACCTGAGGATCAATCCTGAGGATTAGAAGATGCACAGGCCTCTACAATCACTCTCAGCCACCTGATTTTCCAGAAATGGGCCAATCATCCTTACTTGAAGAAAAATAGTATCTTTAACAAATGGTGCTTATAAAACTGGCTTTCTACATTCCGAAAATTAAAAATTGACCCAGCTGTATCAGCATGCACTAAGTTAAAGTCAAAATGGACTAAAGATCTAAACTTTAAAACAGAAACACTCAATCACCTGGAAGAGAAAGTAGGAGGAACTCTTGAAGACATAGGGGTAGGCAAAGAGTTCATGAGCAAACATGTATTCACAAGGGAAACACTTGAAAGAGTTAACAACTGGGTTCAAATCTTCTTGAGAAGTTTTTGCACATCAAAAAAATTGTCAACAAATAGAAAAGACAACTCACAAATTTCGAAAAATCTTAATTAATAAGTACACAGACAAATGTCTGCTCTCTAGAATTTATAAAGCACTAAGATACATTAGGGCCCTCAAATTTAAAAACCCAATCCAGAAATGGGCATCTGAGGTGAATGCACACTTTTCGAAGGAGGAAATTAAAGAAGCAAATGAACATATGGGAAAAAATGCCCCACATCACTAACCAACGATCAAATACAAATTAAAACAACACTGAGATACCATCTCACTCTGGACAGAATGGCTATCATAAAGAAATCGACCAACAAATTTTGGACAGGCTGTGGGGAAAAAAGAATCCTCCACTTCTGGTGGGAATATAGACTGGTGCAGCCATTGTGGTGATCAGTGTGGAGACTCTTCACAAATGCAGGACTGGAAATGCCATTCAAGCCAGCTATCCCCTACTCAGAATGTTTTGGACCAACTGAAAACATTATATCATAGTGATGTATGTGTACCTATGTTTATAGCAGCACAATTTGTGATAGCCAAATCTTGGAAACAACCAAGATGCCTGTCACATGAGCAATGGTTTAAAAGGAAGTGGTATTGCTCTACAATGGAATATTACTCAGCTGTAAAGAATAATACACTTCAAGCATTTATATTGAAGTGGATGACACTAGAACATATAGTCATAGGAGAAATATACCAGACACCCATGTGCAAATATCGAAGAGTCTCCTTATTATAAGAAATAGAAATAAATATAAATAGAAAGATAGAACAACAACTAAAAAGAATTTAATCAGATAGTTAGGGTAAACCAAACTGCATATCTCACAGGGTAATACTTAGCCTCTCTTCTGGATGCTTAAAAACCTAAATTTGCAGATGAAAAATTAGAGAAATGGAAGTTCTGCAAAGTCAGCCAACATTTTGGCCCTATCCTTTTAAGGTCAGTGAAGACTCAGCACATAAGAAAACCTGTACTGTAGCATGATGGAACTCATTTTTCCACCAAAATTTCTGGTCAAGGAGATTATGGAGCCACAGAGGAATGTAATCGATGATCTATAGTGTGCCTAAGTTTTCACATGCAGAGAAAACTTTGTCTCAGGCTCTCACAGAGAGCCAACTCGTCAAGCAATGGCCGTGACTCATTCACATGGTTGACACAGAAAAAGGATCTACAATGTGAGGTATGAGGTTAAAATATAAACCCCGAGGGGACTTGACTGACTTTATCAGATACAAAAGCTGCATGTTTGTTACACAGGTCTTGCTTTGTCTTGGTCTTAACCATCCAGCAAAAAAGTATGGAAATGAGGTATATAAGGTAAAACCACAATAATAAGTTAAGCTGTTTATGGCTCTAGTGAACAACTTCTTTGGATAACCCACTATTATTGTGGACTGCTGGACTGTGTTGGAATGTTTTGCTGAATTCGAGCACCCATAACAATTGAATGACAATAGAATATCCATATCTGACAGGACCAAACAAAAAATGGGGGATACAAAGGAAGAACCATTCTGTGTTTGTATAAACAGTAAAGTTAGAATAAATATACAGTCCTTTTGCATAATTCTATGAGAAGAATAATTTGCACTAATAGTGTTTGGAAAGGATATCTTATCTGCTCCTTGTACTATGGATGACCACTAGGAAGATAACTTAAAAAGTATTAATTATTGAAACTTTAGTATAATTCAACTTTGAACAAAAATAAGTATACAGCTACATTCTCTTAATTCATTCAATCTAGGCATCTGCTCTAATAATATTTGTAGACATAGTATCATGTATACATCTCATACAACAAAAAGCCACTGCGAAAACAATGTGTAATGTATTAATTGTTGAATCTGTTATAGTAATTTGATTTGAAACTGCCTTATTGGTATTTGTTTCTCAAGAAAATTATAATTTTAGAAAAGAAAGCTTTATATATATTGTGGTGTATGTTAAAACCAATAAGAAAAATTAGGAATTCAATCTAAACACTTTCCCTTGGACAAGAGATGATAAAACATGATTTATATGTATCTCAGACACAGACAGGGAAAATATCATGAGTTATTATTTATTACAGTTTGTGATTAGTTGTCCCCCAAAGTCTCATGGAGTAGTTTTTGGTGTTTATGATTGATTTTTGTGTGTGGGTGCCGCACCTGACCTATGGCAGGTAATTTGCATTACAATGTTAACAAGTGAGAGATGCTTTCTAGATGACTGCGCTGCTGCAACTCCCTTTGCTCTTTGCTGCCTCCTAGAACCACTGTGCTGTACCATATGTCACTCTTTGCCTTGGAGCCACCTTAGTGTAGACTGAAGCATCCACCAACTGTGAGCTAAATAAACTTTTCTTTCTTTCATTTTGGGTGTCGGGTATTAGTCCTAGCAATGAAAGAAGAGTAACGAAGACAGAATTTGGTACCAGAGAAGTGGCATCATTCTTGTGACTACAAGACCATGTGGATTACAAGTGTTTGGAAATGGCTTACGGGAAGAGATATGAAGATTTGGAGATGTCGCCTACAAGCAAAACACTGGAACAGCTTTTGCTGTTTTGTGTGTGAGATTCTGATCAGAACTTAGAAGACCAGAATGCTGATAGAAAGCCTGACTATAAAGACCATACTTGGGAAGTTTATTCTAGGAAGAACACTACAGTGGTTGTTGGACTCTGGATGATTTGTGTTATAGCTTAGCAGAAAGTTTGGACTTTGGTCCTATCCAGACACTTTGCTGGAGACTGAGGTTAATTGAAATGGCCTAGTCAATCTGACAAAGGAAATTTCATAGCAGTGGAATATACTGAAGGAATGGCATGGCTATAATTGGGGCTTTTAGTCAGATTTATGTTGTGAATGAAGAGAAAGGGCTCAGCAGGATGATTTAAAATGTGTGTTTGGCCAATAAGGAAGCTCCAATAAAGCTGTGGAGTTCGAAGATAGAGCCGTGAGGATCTTCATTACCCAGAAGGAAAAAGAGAATGAAAAGCTTGGCCTGAGGACATCACTGGAGGTGGCAGATCCCCACCCTTTGCAGCCTCAGAACCACAAAGGTGAGAGACTTTGTTTTGGGGGAAAAGCTACATAGGCCCATTTTCCAGCATGGTGGCAGCAGCCATGCCAGGTTGCAGAATGGTGCCTGCACTGGGAATTTATTCCTTGAAATTGGGGTCAAAGTGATCAGTGATCCAAGAACTCAAGTCCTACAGCCAAGAGAGAAGAAAACCTGACTACAGATTCAGCTGTCAGGAGATCTTGGCAGCACCCATGCGGCATTGGTTTAAGTTGCTTGTGAAATGCAAAAGTTTTGAGGATAAAAAGGCTTCCACCTAGATTTCAGAAGGCCTAGGAGGCAAATCAGTGTGTCCTGGGGAGGGCATTATGTGAAACAGAAAGTGAGAAGCCTATAATGCAGTGGAGAATCCAGAAGTTTGTAAATGCCAGGAATGTGGATCATTTAAGTAAAGCTAGAAGGAGGAAACAAAGCCGGCTTAAGAGATAAGCCATGGGAAATACCAGCAGCAGAGCAATAGAGGTGGAGCCACATGGAGTTCACAATTTGCCACAGATTGCTTCCAATTTCTCACATGGAACTATGGGACCTAATGCTTGCCCTGCTTGATTTTGGACTTGCGTTGGTCTCAGTGCTTGGTATCTTGCTGTGTGCTCCTTTTTGAATGGTAATGTTTATCTTTTACCACTGAAAGTTGAAAGAGTTTAACTTTTATTTGTAAAGGGCCTCACAACTAAGAGTTTACCTCAGGTTTTGGAGGAGACTTCTGACTTGGATTTTTCAGCAATGCTGAAACTGTTAGGAATTTGACAACTCTTAGAGATGGACTAAAATGTCTGTTGCATAAAGGGATATGCATGAGTCTTTGGGGGACCAGGGAGAGAATGTTATAGTTTGTGTCTGATTGTCCCTCCAAAGTCTCGTGTGCTCATGGGGTGGCTTTTGGAGTTTGTGATTGATTGTGGGTGTGGCTATGCATGGACCTGTGGCAGGTAATTTGCATTGCAATGTAAGGAGGAGAGAGGGACAAGCTAGTTACCTGAGTCGCTACCATCCCCTTTGTTATTGCTCTTTTGCTCTTTGCTACCACAATGAAAGGTTGCTCTCTGCCTTTTGCCACTCTACCTTGGAGCCAGCTGAGTATAGACTGAAACCTCCACTAACTATGAGCTAGATAATCCTTTTCTTCCTTCATTTTGGGTGTCAGATATTTGTCCCAGCAATGAGAGAAGAGTAACCAAGACAGTCTTCCTCTACTATCTCCTGGCATATTTACTTAAGCTTTTAAATTTCTAGCATTCCTGTCTTCAATTTGCCATGTAATTTCAATCAATGATTAGATTTACCCTAATTACAGACATGTCAATGCTACAAATATCACCATGCATAATCAATTTGGGCTCTGAACCAATTGAGAAAATTTAAAATATTATTAACATGCAAAATATAGTGTTACACTAAGCTAGGATTTATTACTGTACCAATATAAGTTTGTAACAAAAATTTGATTACAACAAAATATTTTCTCATTGCCTTTTTAAAAAGAGAATTTATTTTATTTTATTTTATTTTATTTTATTTTATTTTTTTTCTTTTTGGTGGAACTGGAAATTGAACTCAGACCCTTGTGCTTGCCAGGGAAGCACTTATTCCACTGAGCCATCTCCCCAGCCCGAGAATTTATTTTAAAGATAGTAATTGATATGACATTAGGAATAGTAGATATTTAGATGATGAAGATGACAGGTTTTCAAGCATGGCTTGTATTACACATTGCTGTCCTCTATGTAGTTGCTTAGTTCACAGATATCAGCATAGAGTTAGGCAAGATTAAAATTCTGCACATTAGGTACTACTTTCAAAAAACTGATGGAAGTTCAGTGTACTGTCAACTCAGCCATCCTGTATATATACTTGCTTGATTGTACTCCTGCCTTTTTCCCTATCTTTTCTCTGTTATCTCCTCTTTGTTGTTTAATCCTTAAGTTCTATTTCTTCCTGTTTTACTGCATCTGTTATACTTTTCAGGTTTTGTTTCTTCTTTAGGTTCTTACACGAGGGAGACAAGATGATATATACACATGTGGGTCTGATTTATTTCACCTGTGAGTATAGCCACTAGTTGCATCCACTTACCTATTAAAGGCTACTAGTTTGTCTTTCTTTATATTTGAGTAATACTTTATTGTATAAAAATGCCACATCTTTTTCATCCATTCCTCAAAATGATGGGAATTTTGGTTGTTTCCAAAATCTGGCTATCGCAAATTGTGTAGCTATAAATATGGATGTACATATACACTGTGGTATGATGTTTTCAGTTTGTTTGTGAAGATTTCCAGAAGGGGAATAGATGGATTGAATGGGAAATATTTAGCATTTAATAAATTATAGGTTTACCAACTGAGCAAATACTTCTTGACACTTCAGAATCTGTATTGGTGATGGACAAAATGGTAATTTGCAATTTAAAGTTCTTGAGCAGTCATTATGGGACAGAGAACAACTTGAATCTGTCTAATTTATACTTTAATCATTGATAATTTATACTCTAAAAAGATTCAAAGATGCAGACATTGAACTGGTGATGTTCTATCATATATCATACATGAAATTTTATTCAAATATTTAAGAAAAATTTTGTCTATTTGCACTTTTTTGTTTTATATAACTGTCCTTAAATAACTGAGTTGAAAATACATTTTATCTTTCTAAAGAAAATTTAGTAATAATAGAGATTGCAGAGTAATCTGATGGAAGGACGGGAAAGGGAACATTTTCCTCCATCAATTGACATGGCCCACCAATTTCTCTCCTTTTCTACTTTCTTTTTTCTTTTCTTTTTTGCAGAACCGGGGATTGAACTCAGGGAACTACTTATTCTACTGAGCCATTTCTCCATCCCCCATACTTTCCTGTTCCCTCCTTTAAGGGTAAATATCATTATTACTATTTGATGATTATATTTTTCTCCTATTTCTTTGACCATACCCTATGAAAACTTTTCTTAATATTAATTCTGGAATTGAGTTTCCAGACCACTAAATTTATGATTGCTAGTTACCCTGGATTACATTATATATGTGTTCTATAAGGGTATATGCTTAAAATAATGAAGACAATATCTAATTTTTAGGCTATGTAGGTTAGATTTAAAGAAAAAGAAGAAAATAGAAAAAGAAAATGGCAAGAAATAAAATTCAGATTAGGTGATGTGCCACATAACTATAGAATTTACCTCATTAAATCCTCAAAGTTCTACAAAGTACATAACCTATCCTATTTTACAACCAAAAAGAAGAATTTCAAATGGTTATGTATTCACAGTTAATTTAGTAGCACATTTCAAATATAGGCCAAATTGAAAATCTATTTAAATACAAGGATTTACCCTGCATATTGCTCACCACTCTGGTAAAAGGAGAAAGATAATGAAAAATAACACAAATTCACAGCTAATTTCCAACACAGTGGCGACTCATGCTTTTCTCCACTATTTTTCTGTTCTTGCCAAAAGAAAAACAAAACAATACAGCTCTCTACTCAGTTCCAAATTATATCTTCATGGTTGAACTGTTAAATAAATTATGTTTATAATAATTAAGCAAGATTTTTCCTATTCTATGCTTATAAATAGGGATAGGAAACATGAACTTTAAAGAACAAAGTTTCAAATCATTAATTGTAAGCATGCTAAAATCAAAAACATATGTTTTCTTTTACCAACTCATGCAGCAGTACAGACACTGTATAATGTACTCCAAAGTAATGAATTTACAGGAAAAAAAATCATCAGTGTGAATTGTAAATGATAAAAATGAGCTAATATAACTGTGATATTAATACCAAATCCAATGCAGAATCAACGACTAGTATTTATTGGCTCCTTATCAGTTGATGTATTCGTGGATTTGGTAAACAGCCAGAAGATTTTGCAACCAGAGTTTGTATATAACATTAATAATTACATATTTCAATCTCTAACAACTTCTTGGTGGCAGATACTCTGCCTAACTTTAAAAACACCTATTATTTAATGCTACTTGTTTCTCTAGGTATTCAATTTATTTTCTTTTCCTCCCATGGGCATAATTATCATATAGGCTATGTAATGTTACTCTTCTTCTGCTCTGCTGTATTTTAATGAAAATTTCTGTCTCAGAGTATTCCAATGACCTTCTTATTAAGAAATCCACATTCTTGTACCAGTTAGGAGGTTGAGACAGGAGCCTCTCATTCAAGGTAGGATTGGACTTCATAGAGAAACTCTTTCTCAAAAATTTTCCAGAATAAACAAACAAGAAAAAAAAACCAGAAATTTGTGGATTCTCTGCAGAGAATGTTGATCCCCATCAATTTTACCTTGAAATACTTTCTTTGGTTATCAGAACACTATCAGCATTGTATTCCTTTCTTTCTGTATATTAACTCTTTATTAATTGAACTGGTTTTTAATGAGCAGAATATATTTATTGTGGGAAAGAAAGCTTCTGTCCAAGAGAGGGACAGAAGGGGTGCCCCAACTGGGTAGTCCTGGGAAGCTGTCTCTTCCAGAGACTTTTATAGAATAAAATCATGCAGTGAGGTGGATCTAAGGGATGTAGAGCATGGGAACTCAATTAGGTGTCCATGAGGTGGGAAAAAATCTATAGCAAATCAATGAAATTACAAGCACCATTGCTCAGGTAAAATGGATTAAATTGGAATCAAATGGAGCAGAAAGTTATGTAGCTAGTGGGCATGAATATGGGACAGGTTCTTTTCCTGTTGGGGGTTGGATTAGTTACTCATTTGAACTTTTTCAAAGTGACTTATATCTGTTTAAAATATCAATCTCTGATGTCCATTCCTAGGGAAGTATGTAGCTCTGTTTCCTTTTTGTCTTGAGGTCTGGCCAAAATGGGAGTCTCTGTCTCTTCCAAGTTGTACAGTCACCTTGTCTTCATTATTGTCTTTGAGGGCCTGGTGCTGTGTGACTGCCTATAAACATTCTATATAATTCATGTGCAGACAACATTCCCCCCTCTGAAGAAGTAACCCGAACTGCCATGAGGGAATGATGGGCGAATACTGCTCTGGGTTCTTCAGGTTGAGAGGGGTTGTAGTTGTTAACCAGCAGTCAGGGATACTCTCCAGAGGTTCAGTCTAAAGGCACTCAATAGACACCAGTTATTTTCATCTTGGGTAGACATATAGTTTTGAGTCTGGAGGAGACAAAGCTGAAGTAAACAAGCGTGGGTCAAATAATCAAAACAGGATAATCATGAATATAGTCAAAGATGTGTATCAAGTAATGACTTCTTATACAAATAGGGTCCAGGGGAACTCAGAATCTCACATACCATTGATTTCTTATATGTTGAACAGTTATTGAGACATTAGCAGAAGGATGTGGAAGGTAATAATCTTTTCTAAGCTTTTTTTGCTTGTTTTGGTTTTTTCAGAACCAGGGATTGAATTCAGGCCCTTGTGCTTGCCAGGGGAGTACTTAGTCTACTGAGCTATCTCCCTGGCCCTTAAGTTTGTAATTATAAATAGACTAATCAGAACATTTTGTAGGTCCATTAGCAAAGATCTCTTAAATTCGGGGATTAATCCCTTTTTATCTTCCATGGCCACTGGGTGCTATCTCCAATAAACTGGCCAATCCTATTATTACTGGGGTGCATGAATTGCCAGACCTATGGAAAACACTCAGCATTTTCTGGTTGACATGTGGAGCCACTGTCTGAGTCACTGACAAATCTTCATGAGTGTCTATTAAAAGTTTTACAGCCTTTCTCCTTATATTGGCAGTAACATGGGTTCCCTCAGGCGGAAGGCCCATGACCACCTCAATTTGAAACTTGCTCTGACTCCATCATGAACACTTACTTTCTTCCTTTTCTAATAGCTTTCTACATATTTGCCTGAAATGTTCCTTTTCTCTGTCTGGATCTAGGGAAGCATAACTATTTCCCCATTTCCTGACTGTCCTTCATTCCTGTAGGCTGTTAATATCACTACTTTCAATTTCTATCTATTAATTTCATTCTGTATCTTTTCTACTATAAAACATCTCAACTCAAATTCATTCCTGCACACCTTTCTAACTTCTAAAAATTCTGTCACATACCTGGGACCCACTGAGCAAGATATGCTTTTTGTTTTAAGGCCTCCTGCAGGTAGCCCTGCCCAAGGAATGTAAGGACAACTTCTCCATTGTTCCTTTTATACCTTTCCATGAATTCATCTCTTAATGTTCCTGCACTGTTTTTCATTCTTCTCTCGAAATATTAATTTTCATATCTTTGGTAGACATATAGTTTTGAGTCTGGAGGAGGACTCCAGACTCAAATTCCCAATGTAGATGAGGACAGAAAATGATCGCCAACCTACTTATGGTCTCATCGATACTACTGAAAAGGTTTATGTAGCTATTCATCATTACTGTACAGCCTTCAAGTGAAAAAAAAAAAGAAAGATCATTATTTCCTCATAAACATGCCTTTCCCCATTTTCCCTTCTAGAACACGTTGGCATCTATGACTCATAACTCTACTTCACTCATTATATCAAGATAGCGACCAAATACTGTCAATTTCTTCTCCTGTCATAGTTCTTATCCTTCTAAGTGTATTGTATATAATGACTCAATCCAGAGCTGGCACATAAAAAGCTACTTCAAGATCTTTGCATTATTTGTACATAACTTATTAAATACAACCCTATTTGTTTTCTTTATTTCACACCATATCCCTGCAAGTTGACCAAATTTTTCTGAGAGGGTCCTCCTCGTAAATTCTATTTTTCAGATGTTAGCATTTCAGAATTGATATTTGTTCCTTTCTAGAACTCGATGATTATAGTATTTGCCCTATTGCTCAGACTATATAGTATATCTAGTTTGGCCTTGTTGTATTATGAAACTTGACATTGAGAACCTACATGTTAAGTAATTCTACTTTCTTTCTACTTGCTTGGGCTACAACTCCATATAGAACTCAATGTATTTAAAATTATTGTCTCAACTTCTTTATCTATTCTTGATCTCATTGTGTATACCTTCAAATATTCTTTTACCAATTTCTTCAAATTTTGTGTTTTCCCAGGTAGTATCAATAGGATAAAATGTAAGTCATCTACTCACTTCTCTTGTTCTATGTTGAACTCCTGATGTTGTTGGTGAAAGTTACAAATTCATTTAATTCTTGGTTCTAATTTCAATTGCTTTCTATATCATGTAGTAATCTTCTTATCTTCACAGTTGATATTTGAAACTTTCTCTACTTACCTATTACCACTATTCCCGTGGCTCCTAAGAAAATCTAACTTGTTAAAAATCACCATAAGAGAATGCTTCAATTTTTTCTGCCATCCCACAAATAAACATGCCTCTTCTAATGCCTCAAGGCATAGCATATAGAAAAGAGCAAAGACCACAATCCAAAAGGCAAAAGAAGTTACTAGATGGTCTTGGATAAAGAATAAAGAGCTCTCTCTTTAGTGGTAGTAATGCGGGACTATGTAAAATATATTCGATAAACCCATGTAAAAGGTTATTGAAGATTTCTACAAAGTAGTAGTAATATTGTGTTAGTTAATATACATATTTTTTCAAATATATGTGTGTGGGTGTGTAAAGGACAAGGGAGAAGTAATATAAAGTCAATGGATGATAGAAATATACTTTCTAAAGATTCTAATACTAAGAGAAAATATCATACCTTATCTTATAAGTAGATTGTAAGTCAAAGATACAATAAAAATCTTAGAACAAAAATTAAGATTAAGCAATATGCAGAAAATTAATTAAATATTAATTAATTAAAAATAAATCTTTCAAAACAAACTAAGAAAATGTTTTCATGATAGTAAAGAATTACTAAGAATGAAGCATAGCATAAATACTGGAATGGCAAATATATGAACAACACTTCTAACAGTTTGTGGATAGGATATCACACAAAGTTCTAGTATGCTATGGATCTGGAAAATGTCCATGATGTTTATCGGTAGACCGGTGTCACTTATGGGACTGAGATACTGCCATTTCCTTGATATCCACCCTGTATAGAATTATGCCCCATAAGGTGCAGGATAAGTCCATTTATATAGTATGTTGGTTGAAATATTTTGCTGCTGAATATAAAAGAACAATTGAAAGACTGCTGTTGTAGAACACTTTTTCTTCTGTGTTTAATAGTTTGCCCTATTTAGTGGGTTCTTTCCATCCTTATTCATGGAGTTGTAGCCATTAAGATCCCTATCTAGAATATCTTTTAGTAGTCTGTGTAGGGTTGGCTTCGTCATCATGAAATTCTTTAATTGTTCTTGTCATGGAAGTATTTCACTTCTTCATTATACATGAAAGAGAATTTTGCAGGGCATATCAGTCTGGGTTGGAATTTGTTTTCTTACAAGTTTTGTAGTACTTTTCTCTATGCTTTTCTTGACTGATGGCTTGTGAAGAGAAATTGGCCATTATTCTTTTGGTTTTTCCTTTAAACCTGATGTGTTTCTTTTCTATAGTGGCTTTTAGTATGCTGTTCCTGTGTAAGTGTTCTTGATTATAGTATGTCTGTATGTTTTTTACTTGGTTAATGTTATTTGAAATTCTATATTCCTCAGTTACCTAAATGTCTGATTGTTTCCCCATATTTGGGAATAGTTCTGCTATTACTTCCGTCCGTATTCTTTTTATATAATTTGTATGACTGCCTCTTTCTTGATAATGCCTAGTAGTCTTATGTTGTTTATCGTTGCATCATTTTGCAGATGTTGAATTATTTTATCATGTATCCTAGTTGTTTTCAAGAGATTTTTTACTGTTTCATTAGTTGCAAAGGTGTCTTCAAGCTCTGAAAGCCTATTTTCACTTTCATTTTAATAGTTTTGCCATCTTGTGATTGAGGCATTAATTTCCTGCATAGCACTATGAATCTGCTTCATGCATTCTATTTCTTTCCTATATTGCTCATTCAAAGGTTGCATCATTTTTATATTGTGCTCTATTTTTATCAGTGTCTTCTTTAGAATCACTTAGCACTACTTTCACTGTAGCTATCATCTCTTTTTTTTACTTAAGAAATTATTTCTGATTTGATTTCCTCTATACCTCTCTGAAGTTGTTTCTTTACTTCTGACACTATTATTTTGGAAATTTCAGGTGTGTGATTTCCAATTTCTTCTGTGCTATTGTCTCCTATATTTGTTGTGGGTAGGCTCAGAGCCTGAGAACATATTTTGCTCCTTCTCTTTCTCATTTTGTACAGCTCTGTCTTCTGACCTTTGCTTTAGTGCATTGGTACAGTTATTATCTTAGCACAAGGTCAGGATCTAGCAAGTTCAAAGGCAAGCTGGTGGGTGGGGCTTGGGTGTAGCTGTTGAGCTCCACTTCTTCCTGCCACTTCCCTTGGAGGTGTACACTCTGTGCCACTCTGGCAAGATATTTGGCTCCTGGAAATGCTGGGTGGTCCTGCCCCTAGCCACTCTGCATGGAGTTCTGCCCCAAGGTTACAAACCGGGCCTGTCTGATGAATGAATTTCCACTCACATATTGGGCCGGGACTCTGGCTGAAATGAAGATCCATCAGGCCCCAAGGTGCCTCACTCATGCTGGGACTGGGATCTGGGTCAAATGAGGATCTGGCAGGCCCTAGGTGGTCATACTCACAAGCTCGGTCAAATTTGTCCTTTATCACAGTGAGTTTGTACTATAATTTCAAATGAGGAATTGTGATACCTACTGCCTTGTCTTTATTGGCCAAGATTGCCTTTGCTATTCTAGGTCGTTTGTGGTTCCAAATACATTTTAGGATTGATTTCTCTATGTCTCGGAGGTATGTTGGTGGCAGTTTGATAGGGATTGCATTAAATCTGTACAGTAATTTTGAGAGTATAGCTATCTTCATGATGTTGGTTCTTCCTATCCAAGAGCATGGAATATCTTTCCATTTCCTGAAATCCTCTAAAATCTTTTTTCCGTGAAAAAATCTTTGACTTCCTTGGTTAAGTGAATCCCAAGGTATCTCATTTTCTTCAGTGCTATTGTAAAAGGTATTGTTTCTATTGTTTCCCTTTCAGTGAGCTTGTTATCTGTGTAGAGGAATGCTATTGACTTTTGAGTATTCATTTTGTATTCTGCTGTGCTACTGAATTTCCCTACCAGTTCTAGTAGTTTCTTGGTTGAATTTTTGGGGTCTTCCAAGTAAAGTATCATGTCATGTGCAAATAGTGATAATTTAACTTCTGCTTTACCTATTCTTATTCCCTTTATTTCTCCCTCTTTTCTAATAGGTGTTGCTAAAGATTCCAAGACTATATTGAATAGGAGTTGTGATAGAGGATATCCTTGTCTTATACCTGATTTAAGAGTAAAAGATTTCAGTTTTTCCCCGTTTAGGATTATATGAGATTTTGGGTCGTCATAGATGGCTTTTATCAAGTTAAGATAAAGTCCATCTATTCCAATTTTCTGTACGACCTTGAACATGAATGAGTGTTGGACTTTGTCAAAGGCTTTCTCTGCATCAATTGATATGACCATGTGGTTTCTAGATTTCAGTTTATTAATATAGTGCATTACATTTATAGATTTTTGAGTATTCAACCATCCTTGCATTCCTGAATGAATCATACCTGGTCATGGTGTATGATCTTCTTGATGATTAGCTGTATTCCATATTGGCAACAAAATAGACCTGAGGATCAGTGGAATAGATTAAAAGACGCAGAGGCATCTAAGAAAACACTCAGCCATCTTATCTTCGACAAAGGGGCTACACAAGCTCACTGGGAGAAAGATAGCCTCTTTAACAAATGGTGCTGGAAAACATGGCTTTCTACATGCTGAAAACTAAAACTTGACCCAACTCTATCACCATGCACTAAGTTAAAGGCAAAATGGATTAAAGATCTAAACATTAGAACAGAAATACTCAATCTCCTAGAAGAGAAAGTAGAAGGAACTCTTGAAGACATAGAGGTAGGTAAACAGTTCATGAACAAACATATATTCGCACGGGAAGCACTTGAAAGAATCAACAACTGGGATCAACTCTTCTTAAGGAGCTTCTGTATGTCAAAAGAAATTGTCAACTGAGTGAAAAGACAACCCACAAACTTTGAAAAAATCCTTACTAATAAGCAATCAGACAGAGGACTACTGTCTAGAATACATAAAGAACTAAGATATAACAGGGGCCTCAAATTTAAAGACCCAATTCAGAAATGGGCATCTGAGATGAATACACACTTCTCAGAGGACGAAATTAAAGAAGCAAATAAATATATGAAAAAATGCTCCCCATCGCTAGCCATTTGTGAAATGCAAATAAAAACAACACTGAGATACCATCTCACTCCAGAAAGAATGTCTATCATAAGGAAATCAACCAACAACAGATGTTGGAGAGGTTGTGGAGAAAAAGAAACACTTCTCCACTGCTGGTGGGAATGTAGACTGGTACAACCATTGTGGAGGTCAGTGTGGGGACTCCTCAAAAGAGTAGGACTGGAAATCCCATTCAAGCCGGCTATCCCCCTACTGGGAATTTTCCCAAAGGATCTGAAAACATTGCATCATAGTGATATATGTGTACCTATGTTTATAGCAGTACAATGTGTGATAGCAAAATCTTGGAAACAACCAAGATGTCCATCACATGAGGAATGGGTGAAAAAGATATGGTATTTCTATATAATGGAGTATTATTCAGCTATTAAGAATGATAAGTTTGAAGCATTTATATTGAAGTGGATGCCACTTGAACATATACTCATAAGTGAAATAAACCAGACACACATTGATAAATATCATATAGTCTCCCTAGTATAACAAGCGAAAAGCAGAAATACAAAAGGAAACGTAGAACAACAAGTAAAATCAATTGAGTCAGATAAGGCAAAGTGAATGGCATGTGCTGCAGGATACTAATCAGCTTTTCTTCTGGATGGTTAACAACCTAAGTTCACAAATCAGTGTTGGAGGAATAGAAGAACCGCAAGGCCAGCCAACATTTTGGCCCTAGCCTTTCAAGGTCAACGAAGACTCAGGCACTGCAACATCATGAAACTCAAGTGAGATCCAAATTTTCTGAACAAGGAGATTATGGAGCCACAGAGGAAAGAGACTGAAGTTCTATCGTGTGCCTGAGGAGAGTCACATGGAAAGAAAACTTTCTCTCAGGCTCTCACAGAGAGCAAACTTGTCAAGCATTGGCCTTGACTCATCCATGTGGATGACACAGACAAAGGATCTTCAGAATGATGTACAGGACTACAAGATAAACCCTGAGAGGACTTCATTGACCACATAGGAAATATAAAGTTCATGTGTTGGTATATAAGTCTTGCTCTATATAGGTCTTAACCATCCAGCAGAAAAGTATAAAAATGAAGTATACATCGTGGGGCCATGATATTAAGCTGAGCTGTAAATGGCTACGGTCTACAACTTCTTTGATTCACTCATTATGGCTGTGGAATGCTGGACTGTGTTGGATTGTGTTGTCGAGTTCAAGCACCTAAGTTAGTTGAATGACAATGGAGTGCCCACCTTTGACAGGTGTAGACAAAGGAAGGGGTATAGAAAGAAAAAATCATGATGTGTGTGTATAGTCAGTACAGTTGGGATAGATAACGCTGTGCTTCTACATAATCCTATGAGAGGCAAGATTTGCACTAATGGTGGTTGGAGAGGCTATTATGTCGGCTTCTAGTACTATGATCATCCAGTAGGAAAATAATTATTGAATTTCTGACATAAATGAGGTATAAAAAATAAGATAAGTAAACAGCTACACTCTTAATTTACTGATAAGAGACATCTGCTATAATAATGTCTGTAAGTATAATATCATGTATGTACCTTGTACGATACCAAAACATTATGAAAACAGTTTGCAGTGTGTTAATTTATTGAATCTGTCTTGTTAATGTGTCTTAAAACTGTCTGATATTTGTACTTCAATAAAAGAAAAAATAAATTAAAAAAACTAATTTTTCCTGTAACTAATAATGGTAAATAACTTCACTGTTTACCAATTAATTCTAACCCTTCAACCTAGATGTTGAAATTGTATATTTCTATACCAAAATTTTGTATATATTTAATGAAATCCCTGTCAAATTACCACCAGCATACCTCACATGCCTATAGTAATTATTCCTAAATTTTTCTTAGAACTAGAAAAGACTTAGAATGACAAATGCAATCCTGGAAATCAAAGACAAGGCAGGAGGCATCACATTCATTAACTTAAATTATATTATAAAGCTACTGTGATAAAATCAGCATGCTTATTAGTAACAAAAAAGATCTGGAGTGCCATGAAATACATTAGAAGATGTAGAAGGCTCTACAAACACACTCAGCTTATTGGAAGAAAGATAACCTCTTTAACAAATGGTGCTGGAAAAACTTTCTCTCTACATGCCAAAAACTGAAACTTGACTCAGGACTTTTAAACAGAAATAGGAAATCTTCTGGAAGAGAAAGTAAGAGGAACTCTAGAAGACATAAGGATACACAAAGAGTTCATGAACAAAAGTCAAATTGCTTGGGTAACACTTGAAAGAATTAACAACGGAGACCTCTTCTTACTGAGAAGTTTTTGCACATCAAAATAAATTCCAATGAAAGTGAAAAGACAACCTACAAATTAGGAAAAAATCTTAACTAGTAAGCACTAAGGCAAAGGTACTTTATAAAGAATTTATAAAGAACTAGAACACAGGGCACCAAAATTTAAAGACCCAGTCCAGAAATGGGCATCCGAGATGAACACACACTTCTCAGAGGACCAAAGCAGAGAAGAGAATAAATATATGATAAAATGTCCCACATCACTAACCATGTGTGAAATGCAAATTAAAACAACGCTGACATGTCTCCTCAGCCCAGAAAGAATGGTTGTCATAAAGTAATCAACTAACAACTAATGTTTGGAGAGGCTGTGGGGAAAAACGTACCCTTCTCCACTGCTTATAGGAATGTAGACTGGTTCTTCCACTATGGAAATCAGTATGAAGACTCCTTAGGAAGCTAGGACTAGAAATCACATTCAAAACAGCTATGCTTTTCCTGGGAATTTTCCCAGAGGAACTGAAAACATCATATCATATTGATATGTGTACACACCTATGTTTATAGCAGCACAATTTGTGATATCCAAATCTTTGAAACAACCAATATGCTTGTTACCTGAGGAATAGATGTAAAAGAAGTGGTATTTTTATACAATGGAGTATTACTCAGCTATAAAGAATGATAAACTTTATATTTAAGTGGATGCTAGTTGAAAATATACTCAGAAGTGAAATAAACCAGACCCACATGTGTAAATACTGAATAGTCACATTAGTGTTAGAACTCAATATAAGAAATGAAAACAGAAAAGTATAACACAAATAAAAGGAAAGTTAGAATTTAAGGATTATTCTGTAGTTCCTTTGTCTGTGTCATCCATGTGGATGAGTCACGGCCAATGCTTGACCAGATTGCTCTCTGTGAGAGCCTGAGAGAAAGTTTTCTCTTCATGTGACTCTCCCCAGGCACACTATAGAACTTCAATCTCTTTCCTCTGTGGCTCCACAATCTCCTTGCTCAGAAAATTTGGAGCTCACCTGAGTGT
>PVKA01028864.1:0-28934 GCA_004027165.1 Ctenomys sociabilis
AGTTACACAAAGCACAGAATGAGGATAATATTTTATAAGAAGATAATATTTTTGTAATAAGCATATGGGGAAAAAAGAAATCTTTGAAATCATAGCATCTGAAGAAGAGAATCAATTTTTAAAATATATGGAGGAAACTCAATTTGCAAAAAACTGCAGTAAAATAATTAATTGCTACCTCTAATGAAGTCATGGATTAAAAAAATAAAGGAGATTAGAAATATAAGATTCCTTGAATGAGCAATACATGAGAGAAACAGATCTCCTGAAGCAGAATCAAAGAGATGTAGAAGAACTTAAACTCTCAATCACAAGTCTACAAAACCATTTGAGTGAAAGCAAAGACAGAGTTTCAGACCTTGAAGACACTGGCAAAGCTAGTGAAAAGGTGAGAAAGTATCTCTTAAAAACAACGAGGATGCAGGAAAAAGTAATCCATTACCTACAAGATGATACCAAGATGAACAATGTGAGAATAATTGGTATCAACGAGAATGAAGGAATCAATACAAATGACATAAAAAGAATTTGGGGAGAAGTACTTGCAGAAAGCTTCCCAAAATATGAGGAAGCAATCCAACATTCAGGTAACTGAAGCATATGGAAGACCAAATAACTTCAACCCAAGTGAAAAACACTGAGACATATAATAGTCACGATCCCAGAAATCAATCACAAGAATACTATACTGAAAGCTGCTAGAGAAAAGAAGCAGATCACATTCAAAGGAAAAATCATCAGAATTGCAGCCAACTTCTCCTCACAGACCATGAAGGCAAGGAGAGCATGGAGCAGCATAGTTAAAGTCCTCTATGAAAATAAATTCCAGCCCAGACTATTATACCCTGCAAAACGCTCTGTCAAGTTTGATGGAGAAGTGCAATACTTCCATGACAAAGAACAACTAAAGAATTTCATGATGACAAAGCCATCCCTACATAGGTTACTGAAAGATATTCTACAGAGAGACCACAATTAACAGAATTCCATGAATGAGAACAAAAGGAACCCACTGAACAGGACAGACAAAGAGTAAACAACACCAGGCAAATATCATGACAAACATAAGTCAACACATTTCAATTATGACCATCAATGTAAATGGACTCAATTCACCAATTAAGAGAAATAGGCTGGCACAGTGGATTAGGAAACAAAACTCAACAATATGCTGTATACACTTAACTCAGAGAGACATTCACAGGATTAAAGTCAAAGGATGGAAAACAATACTACGTGTCCCAGCACTCCAGAAAAAGCAGGAGTAGCAATTCTATTCTCAGACAGTCTAAACTTCAGACCAAGAAGGATCAAATGAAACAAAGAAGGCCACTCTACACTGGCTAGAGTAAAAGTTCAAGAGGAAGAGATAACATGCATAAATATCTATGCACCAAACACAGGAGCACCAAACTATATAAGACAAATCTTAATGGATAAGTAAAATCTAAAATCCAATACCACAATCTTAACAGAAGACCTTAACACCCCCTTATCACAAAAAGATAGGTCAACCAGACCAAAAAAAAAAAAAAAAAAAAAAAAAAAAAAAAAAAAAAAAAAAAAAAAAAAAAAAAAAAAAAAAAAAAAAAAAAAAAAAAAAAAATAGCAAAGAAGTAGCAGAAATGAACCAGATCATGGAACAAGAGGACCTGGTGGACATATACAGAATGTTCCACCCAATCACAGCTGAATACACTAGTCCATAGGTGAGGCTTAAGTCTATGCAAGAAAATAGAAATTATTCCATGCCTATTATCTGACCACAGTTTTATGAAACTAGAATTAAATGACAAAAGAAACCAGAAAAAACCACTAAATACATGGAAATTAAGCAACACCCTACTCAACAATCAATGGGTGACAGATGAAATTTAAAAAAAATTCAACAATATCTACAATTCAATGAAAATTGAACCACAATTTATCGGAATTTATGGGATGCAATGAAAGCACTTCTCAGAGGAAAAACAATAGCTGTGAACTCACACATTAGGCAAACAGAATGGGAACAATTAAGCACACTAAGGTGGCACCTCTGACATCAAGAAAAAGAAGAGAAAACCAAACACAGAGCCCAAACATAGGAAGAAATCATAAAGATTAGAACAGCAATTAATTCAATTGAGATGAAGAAAAAAGTTCAAAGAATCAACGAATCAAAGAGCTGGTTCTTTGAAAGACTAAATAAAATTGATAAGCCACTTGCTAAACTCATCAAGAAGAGGAAAGAAAAAATTCAAACATAAGCAATAAGAAATGAAAAGGGTGGAATCAACACAGACCAAGGGGAATTTCAGAAGATTATCAATAGGTGCTTTGAGAATCATTCTGCTCACAGAATAGAAGACATAGAAGATAAGGACAGATTTCTTGAAAGGTACAAATTACAAAAACTGAACTAAGAAGATATAAACACTCTCAATAAGCCAATATCAGCCAATGAAATATAAGATGTAAGAAGCCTGCCAACAAAGAAAAGACCAAGTCCTGATGGATTCATAGCTGAATTCTACATGAAATTTATAGAAGATATCCCTACATACCTCAAACTCTTCAATGAAATTGAGAAGAAAGCAGTCCTCCCAAAAACATTTCTGGAGGCCAATATAATACTGATTCCAAAACCAGGGAAAGACACAACTAAAAAAGAGAGCTATAGGCCAATCTCCTTCATGAACATAGATGCAAAATCCTCAATAAAATCCTAGAAAACAGAACACAGAAAATCATCAAGAAGATCATACACCATGACCATGTAGGATTCATCCCAGGGATGCAAGGATGGTTCAATGTTTGAAAATGTATACATGTAATGCACGACATCATTAGCGTGAAACCTAAAAACAACATGACCATCTATATTCACGCAGGAAAGGCTTTTGACAAAGTCCAACACTCATTCATGTTCAAAGCCCTACAGAAAAGTGGAATAGATGGCCACTACCTCAATTTGAAAAAACCAGCTATTACAACACAACTGCTAATATAATTATAAAGGGGGAAAGACTAACATCTTTTATTCTTAGATCTGATACAAGACAAGGACTTCCTCTATCACCCCAACTATTCAATATAGTTTTCAAATCATTAGCAATAGCCATTAGACAAGAGGGAGAAATAAAACAAATAAGAATAGATAAAGAAGAAGTTAAATTATCACTATTTGTGGATGACACGAAACTTTACTGGGAAGACACAAAATCTCCTCCAAGAAGCTATTAGAACCAATACACGAATTCAGTAGCATAGCAGGATACAAAGTCAATACTCAGAAGTCAAATATCATTCCTCTACACAGATAATAAACACACTGAGAAAGAAACTATAGAAAGAATACCTTTTACAATTACACTACGGAAAATGAAATACCTTGGAATTCACTTAACCAAGGAAGTCAAAGATCTTTTCACGGAAAATTACAACACCCTAAGAAATGAGATTATAGAGTATTTCAGAAAATGGAAAGATATTCCATGCTCCTGAATAGGAAGAACCAACATCTTGAAGATGGCCATACTCCTAAAATTGTTGTACAGATTTAGTGCAATCCCTATCAAACTGTCACCAACATACCTCTCAGACACAGAGGACATTGTTCCTAAAATTTATTTGGAACCACAAAAGACCTAGAATGGCAAAGGCAATCCTGGCCACCAAAGACAAGGCAGGATGCATCACAATTCCTGACTTGAAATTATACTACAAAGACACTGATAAAATCAACATGGTATTGGCAAGGAAACAGGCATGAGGATCAATGGAATAGATTAGGAGACGCAGAGGCCTCCATAAACACACTCAGCAACTTGACCTTCAACAAAGGGGACAAACAAGCTTACTGGAAGATAGCTCCTTTAACAAATGGTATTAGAAAAACTGGCTTTCTACATTCCAAAAAATAAAACTTGACCCAGCTCTATCACCATGAACTAAGCTAAAGTCAAAATGGATTAAAGATCCAAACATTAAAACAGAAACGCTCAATCTCCTGGAAGAGAAAGTAGGAGGAACTCTTGAAGACATAGGGGTAGGCAAAGAGTTCATGAACAAACATGTATTTGCATGGAAAACACTTGAAAGAACCAACAACTGGGATCAACTCTTCTTGAGAAGTTTCTGCACGTCAAAAGAAATTGTCAACAAAGTGGAAAAAAACCCAGAAAATCCGAAAGCATCTTAACTAATAAGCACTGAGACAAGTCTGCCCTCTAGAATTTACAAAGACCTAAGATATAAGGGCCCTCAAATTTAAAGACCCAATCCAGAAATGGGCATCTGAGATGAATACACACTTCTCAGAGGACGAAATTAAAGAAGTGAATAAATATATGAAAAAATGCTCCACATCTCTAGCCATCCATAAAATGCACACTGAGATACTATCTCACTCCAGAAAGATCAGCTCTCACAAAGAAATGAACCAAGAACAAATGTGTGGGGAAAAAGGAACACTTCTCCAAGGCTGATGGAAATGTAGACTGGTACAACCATTGTGGAGGTCAGTGTGGAGACTCCTCACAAAAGTAGGACTGGAACTCTCATTCAAGCTGCCTATTCCCCTGCTTAGAATTTTCCCGGAGGAACTGAAAACATCATATCATAGTGATATATATGTACCTATGTTTATTGCAGCACAATTTGTTATAGCAAAATTTTGGAAACAACCAAGATACCAATCACATGAGTAATGGTTAAAAAAGATGTGGCATTTCTATACAATGAAATATTACTCACCTATGAAGAATGATAAACTTGCAACATTTGTATTGAAGTGGATGCCACTTGAACATACACTCATAAGTGAAATAAAACACACACACATGTGTAAATATCATATAGTCTCCCTAACATAAGAAAACAAAAGAAGAAATACAAATACAAAAGCATAAGAACAAGTGAAAAGAAGTTTGTCAGATAGTTAGGGTAAACTGAACTGCATACATTGCAGGGTACTAATCAGCTTCTCTTCTGGATGGTTAACAACCTAAGTTTGAAGATCAAAAATTGGAGAAATAGAAAGGCTACAAAGTCAGCCAACATTTTGGCCCTAGCCTTTCAAGGTCAGTGACGATTCAGGACATAAGTGAACTTGTACTGCATGTATGTACTGTATCATGGAACTCAGTTATGCTCCAAATTTTCTGATCAAAGAAATTATGGAACCACAGAAGAATGCAATCAATGATCTATAGTGTGCCCAAGGAGAGACACATTGAGAGAAATCTTTTTCTCAGGTTTTCACAGAAAGCAAACTGGTCAAGCAATGACCATGACTCATCCACATGGTTGACACTGACAATAGATCTACAAATTGAGGTACAGGGTTACAGGATAAACCATGAAGAGACTTGACTTACCTCATCAGATACAAAAGTTACACTTTTTGCTATATAGGTCTTCCTTTATCTTGGTCTTAACCATTAAGCAGAAAAGTAAAAAAACGAGGTTTGTAAAATAAGGCCATAATTATAAGCTGAGCTATAAATGGCTCAGTTAACAACTTCTTCAGATAACTCACTATTGTTATGGACTGCTGGACTTTGTTGGATTGTTTTGCTGAATTCAAGCACCTATAATGATTGAATGACAATACAATACCCATCTTTGAGAGGACTAAACAAAAAAAAGGGGGGATAGAAAGGAAGAGCCATCCTGTGTTCATATAAACAGCAGTTAGGCTGAATATACAGTACTTCTGCATAATTTTATGAGAAGAAATATTTGCACTAATAGCGTTTGGACAGGATATCCTGTCTGCTTCTTCTACTATGGATAACCACTAGGAAGCTAACAATGTAAAAAGTATTAATTATTGAAACTTCAGTATAATTCAGCTTTAAAAAAGAAAGATACGTTTACAGCTACGGTCTCTTAATTCGTTGATTAGAAGCATGTGCTCTAATAGTGTTTATAGAATATCATGTATGCACCTTGTACAACAAAAAACCACTATGAAAACAAATGCAATGCATTAATTATTGAATCTGTCCTAGTCATTTGCTTTGAATCTGTCTCATTGCTATTTGTTCTTCAATAAAATAAAAAAAGATAGGATTATCAGAATTTAAAGCAATTTGGAATTAAAGGTAATGGGAATTCTTTTATAGGTGTTAGACACTTGTGATTTCTTTACAGAAGTTGATACTTTTTTTGCTATTTTTATTAATTTTATTAAGAAACAAACAGAAATGAATCAGTTTCAAAACCAATTAGTAGGAAACTTTCAATAATTAAACACTGCACATTGTTGTCTTCATAGTGATTACTCATAATACAAGATGTAGACATGATATCCTGTCAAAACACTATTACTACAAATCTTTGTTTTCATTGAATTAAGAGAAAGTATCTGTATATCTACGCTAATTATTTTGTATATGCACATACAAATTGGTCCTTTATTTATATCCCCCTTTTTTGTTTACATTTGTCACAGGTGGGTATTCTATTGTCATTAAAATATTGTAGGTGCATGAATTCAGGAAAATAATCCAATATAGTACAGTAGTGCATAATAGAAGTGGGTTATCTATAGGACTAACAATTTCAGAAGGTGTTGACTTGAGCCTTTTACAGCTCTGCATATTAGTATACCTTTACTTTTTATACTTCTTTTTATACTGTTCTGTTGGACGGTTAAGACCAACATAAAGCAAGACCTATATAAAAAAATGTAACTTTTGTATCTACCAAAGTCAGTCAGATCCCCTAAGGATTTAACATGAAACCATGTACTGTAGTTTACAAATATTTTTTCAATGTCTGCCATGTGGATGAGTCGCAGCCATTGCTTTACCAATTTGCTCTCTGTGAAAGCCTAAGAGATTGTTTTCTTTCCATGTGAATCTCCTTGTGCACACTCTACCTCATAGATCACTTTTCTCTGTGGCCCCATAATCTCATTGATCAGAAAATTTTGGACACTACTGAGTTATAGGATGTTACAGTACAAGTTCTGGTATGTTCTGAATCTTCCCTGACCTTCAAAGGCTAGGGCCAAAATGTTGGCTGTTCTTGCGGCCCTTCTTTTTCTCAAATTTTTAGTCTGCAATCTTCAGTTATTAAGCCTCCAGAAGAGAAGATTAATGATATTGTTACTCTATAACATATGCAGTTGAGCTTAACCTCACTATTATGGAACAGGTATTTTGCATCAAGTATTGATATAATAAACTTTTTTATTTTTTTGAATTTTTATTTTATTGAAATACAAATATCAATGAGACAGTTTTAAGTTACCTTGACAAGATGCATTTGATAAGTTAATACACTGCAAACTGTTTTCATAATGTTTTAGTATCATAGAAGGTGCATACATGATATTATACTTGCAGACATTATTACAGCATATGCCTCTTATCCGTAAATAAAGAGAGTGTAGCTGTTTGTGTATCTTATTTTCTATACCTGAATTACATCAAAGATTCAATAATTAATACTTTCTACCTTGTTATTTTCCTAGTGGTGGTCCATAGTACTAGAAGCGGACATAATATCCTGTCCAACCACCATTAGTGAAAATCTTCCTTTTCATAGAATTATGTAGAAGCACTGCCTTATCTATCCCAACTGTACTGTACATACACATACATCATGATTCTTCCTTTCTATACCACTTCCTTTGTCTACACCTGTCCAAGATGGGCACTCCATTGTCATTCAACTAATATAGGTGCCTGAACTCTATGACACAACCAACACAGTCCAGCATTCCACAACAATAGTGAGTTATCACAAATTGTGCTGCTATAAACATAGGAACACATATATCACTATGATACAATGTTTTCAGTTCCTCTGAGAAAATTCCCAGTAGGGGGATAGCTGGCTTGAATGGGATTTCTAGTCCTACTCTTTTGAAGAGTCTCCTCACTGATCTCCACAATGATTGTACCAGTCTACATTTCCATCAGCCTTGGAGAAGTGTTCTCTTTTCCCCACAACCTCTCCAACATTTGTTGTTGGTTGATTTCCTTATGATAGCCATTCTTTCTGGAGTGAGATAGTATCTCAGTGTTGTTTTTATTTGCATTTCATGGATGACTAGCGATGAGGAGCATTTTTTCATATATTTATTCACTTCTTTAATTTCGTCCTCTGAGAAGTATGTATTCATCTCAGATGCCTATTTCTGAGTTGGGTCTTTAAATTTGACGGCCCTGTTATATTTTAGTTCTTTATATATTCTAGACAGCAGGCCTATGTCTGATTGCTTACTAGTTAGGATTTTTTCAAAATTTTGTGGGTTGTCTTTTCATTCTGTTGACAATTTCTTTTGACATGCAGAAGCTCCTTAAGAAAAGTTGGTCCCAGTTGTTGATTCTTTCAAGTGCTTCCCGTGGGAATATATGTTTGCTCATGAACTCTTTATCTACCCCTATATCAAGAGTTCCTCCTAATTTCTCTTCTAGGACATTGAGTGTTTCTGTTTTAATGTTTAGATCTTTAATTCATTTTGACTTTAACTTATTGCATGGTGATAGAGCTGGGTCAAATTTTAGTTTTCGGCATGTAGAAAGCCATGTTTTCCAGCACCATTTGTTAAAGAGACTATCCTTCTTCCAGTAAGTATGATTGGCCACTTTGTCGAAGATCAGATGGCTGATTGTGTTCATAGATGCTTCTTCACCTTCTAATCTATTCCATTGATCCTCAGGTCTATTTTGTTGCCAATACCATGTTGATTTTATCACAGTGGCTTTGTAGTATAATTTCAAATCAGGAATTGTGATGCCTCTTGCCTTGTCTTTATTGGCCATGATGACCTCGGGTATTCTAGGTCGTTTGTGGTTCCAAATAAATTTTAGAAATGATTTCTCTATGTCTGGGAGGTATTTTGGTGACAGTTTGATAAGGATTGCATTAAATCTGTACAGCAATTTTGGGAGTATGGCCATCTTCACGATGTTGGTTCTTTCTATCCAGGAGCATGGAATATCTTTCCATTTTCTGAAATATTCTATAATCTTTTTTCTTAGGGTGTTGTAATTTTCTGTGAAAAGGTCTTTGACTTCCTTGGTTAAGTGAATCCCAAGGAATTTCATTTTCTGCTATGCTATTGTAAAAGGTATTATTTCTATTGTTTCCCTTTCAGTGTGCTTGTTATCTGTGTAGAGGAATGCTATTGACTATTGAGTCTTGATTTTGTATCCTTCTATGCTACTGAATTTCCGTATCAATTGTAGTAGTTTCTTTTTGGAATTTTTTGGGTCTTCCAAGTAAAGTATCATGTCATCTTCAAATAGTGATAATTTAACTTCTTCTTTACCTAATCTTATTCCCTTTATTTCTCCCTCTTTTCTAATGGCTGTTGCTAAGGATTCCAAGATTATATTGAATAGGAGGGGTGATAGAGGACATCCTTGTCTTATACCTGATTTAATGATTTCAGTTTTTCCCCATTTAGGATTATATGAGCTTTTGGGTTGAGCTTTTATCAAGTTAAGATAGAGTCCATCTATTCTAATTTTCTGTAGGACCTTGAATATGAATGAGTGTTGGAGTTCATCAAAAGCTTTCTCTGCATCAACTGAAATTATCATGTGGTTTTTGGATTTCAGTCTATTAATATAATATATTACATTTATAGATTTTTGAATATTGAACCATCCTTGCATCCCTGGGATGAATCCTACCTGGTCATGGTATATGATCTTCTTTATGAGTTGCTTTATTCTATTTGCCAGGATTTTGTTGAGTATTTTTGCATCTATGTTCATGAGGGAGATTGGCTTGTAGTTCTCCTTTTGCTTGTGTCTTTCCCTGGTTTTGGAATCAATATTATACTTGCCTCTAGAAATGATGTTGGGAGGACTGTTTCCTTTTCAATTTCATTAAAGAATTCGTGGAGTGTGGGGATTATATCTTCTCTAAATTTTTTTGGTAGAATTCAGCTGTGAATCCATCAGGACCTGGACTTTTCTTTGTCGGTAGGCTTTTTATGACGTTTCGTATTTCATGCGCTGTTATTGGGTTATTGAGAGTTGTTATATCTTCTTGACTCAGTTTTGGTAACTTGCACCTGTTGAGGAATCTGTCCATTTTTTTCTGTGTCTTCTATTCTGTGAGCATAAATATTGTCAAAGTAACTATGGATAATCTTGTGAATTTCCACTGGGTCTGTGGTGATTTCACCCTTTTCATTCCTTATTGCACGTACTTGAATTTTCTCTTGCCTCTTTTTGATGAGGTTGGCTAGAGGTTTATCAACTTTTGGATAATTTTTAGAATAGTTAGGACAATACCTATTATTTTTTGATTTATTTAATTTATTTGTTGATTTTCTTTGTATGTGGTATTCCTACTATGACGTTCTTATATTAAAGGTTTGATACTAGGAATGGTATGTTGGTAATAGAATTTGTGCAGTGCCGTTTTGACAGATCTTTAACCAAGCTATTGGTCTAACTATTGTGATTGACAAATACAAATAATTCTATATTCTATCTTTTTTTTTTTTTTTTTTTTTTTTTTTTTTTTTTTTTTTTTTTTTTTTTTTTTTTTTTTTTTTTTTTACTTTTTGTTACATTTTCCTCTCCCTAAATTCTGGCTAACTTCCACCGTACTTCTTCAATTTATGAATTCATGTTTTTTTTCTGTTTCCATAGGCTTACACTGTTGAATTTTGATTTCTCTTATACATATTTTCCTTCTGATATTTTATTCCCACACAGTTGTCCGTGATTACCTCAAATATGTATTCTTGTTGTTATCCTCAAATGTAATAAAATCAATAGTATAAAAAAGTACCATGTTTTTAATCTATCAAAGCACCATTTTACCCATCAATTAAAACCATTCCCTTGCAATTTTTAAATAACTAAAATATAACAAATCAATTGATCCTGGCAGTAAGTGAATAATAGGGTAAAAAATGCTGAACAAGTAGTTGGGTTTGCTTTTTATTTTCACCTCTGGCAATTATTCCCCACTGGTTGGAATTTTGGACAGCTTTAGTAAACTCCTTGAGACTCGGCATTTTCTTCTGTAAGGAAGAAAAAGTATAAGAGTCTTTGGATATTTTAATTAGAATATATATATATATATATATATATATATATATATATATATACCTAAGTGCAGCTAATGTATTCAAGCTGTTGCGTCAATGAATTATAGCACTACACAGGCTTGATTCCTGGAAGTCCTATTCACCTGTTAAATGACTTTTATAAATTTACTTTTCTTTATGTCTTGGTATCTTTATATATACAATGGTGGTAAGATTTCCTGTCTAGTGGGGCTGTTGTATGGATTAAATAATATACTAATTATATAGTTCTTAGCACAATCTCTAGTAAGTAATTGCTCAATAAATGTTAGGTATGTTAATGTGCTAAACTATGACACACTATGATACAATGTTTTCAGTTCCTTTGGGAAAATTCCCAGTAGGGAGATAGCCAGCTTGAATGGGATCTCTAGTCCTACTCTTTTGAGGAGTCTCCATACTGACCTCCACAATGGTTGTACCAGTCTACATTCCCACCAGCAGTGGAGAAGTGTTCCCTTTTCCCCACAACCTCTCCAACATTTTTTGTTGGTTGATTTCCTTATGATAGCCATTCTTTCTGGAGTGAGATGGTATCTCAGTGTTATTTCTATTTACATTTCATGGATGACTAGCGATGTGGAGCATTTTTTCATATAGTTATTCACTTCTTTAATTTCGTCCTCTGAGAAGTGTGTATTCATCTCAGATGCCTATTTCTCAATTGGGTTGTTAAATTTGAGTGCCCTGTTATATCATAGTGATATATATGGATCTATGTTTATAGCAGTGCAATGTGTGATAGCAAAATCTTGGAAACAACCAAGATGTCCATCACATGAGGAATGGTTGAAAAAGATGTGGCATTTCTATATAATGGAGTATTACTCAGCTACTAAGAATGATAAGTTTGAAGCATTTATACTGAAGTGGATGCCACTTGAACATATACTCATAAGTGAAATAAACAAGACACACATGTATAAATATCATATATTCTCCCTAGTGTAAGAAGCGAAAAGCTGAAATACAAATGGAAACGTACAACAACTAAAATCAATTGAATCCGATCAGGCAAAGTGAATGGCATATGCTGCAGGGTACTAATCAGCTTTTGTTCTGGATGGTAACCAACCTAAATTCACAGATCAAAATTAGAGAAAGAGAAGAGTCATAAGGCCAGCCAACATTTTGGCCCTAGCCTATCAATGTCAGCGAAGACTCAGGACATAGGAGAACATGTACTGCAACATCATGAAACTGAGTTGAGCTCCAAATTTTCTGAACAAGGAGATTATGGAGCCACAGAGGAAAGAGATTGAATGTCTATAGTGTGCCTGGGGGGGAGTCTCATGGAGAGAAAACTTTCTCTCAGGCTCTCACAGAGAGCAAACTGGTCAAGCATTGGCCGTGACCCATCCACATGGATGACACAGACAAAGGATCTACAGAATAATGTACAGGACTACAAGATAAACCCTGAGGAGACTTCACTGACCTCATAAGAAACAAAAGGTACATATGTTGGTATATGAGTCTTGCTCTACCTAGGTCTTGACCATCCAGAAGAAAAGTATAAAAATGAAGTATACATCGCGGGGCCATAATATTAAGTTGAGCTGTAAATGGCTATGGTCGACAACTTATTTGGATAACTCACCATTGTTGTGGAATGCTGGACTGTGTTGGATTGTGGTGTCGAGTTCAAGCATCTAAGTTAGTTGAATGACAATGGAGTGCCCATCTTGGACAGGTGTAGACAAAGGAAGTGGTATAGAAAGGAAGAATCGTGATGTGTGTGCATGGACAGTACAGTTGGGATAGATAAGGCTGTGCTTCTACATAATTCTATGAGAGGCAAGGTTTTCACCAAGGGGGGTTGGACAGGATATTATGTTGGCTTCTAGTACTATGGACAACCACTAGGAAAATATCAAGGTAGATAGTATTAATTATTGAATCTTTGATGTAATTCAGGTATAAAAAATAAGATACGCAAACAGCTACACTTTATTTATGAATTAAGAGACATACCGTGTATAATGTCTGTAAGTATAACATCATGTATGTACCTTCTATGATACCAAAACATTATGAAAACAGTTTGCAATGTATTAATTTTAAAATTCATCTTGTCAAGGTATCTTAAAACTGTGTCATTGATATTTGTGCTTCAATAAAACAAAAATTTAAAAAAAATTTAAAAAATTTAAAAAAAGAAAGTAAAAATTAAAAAAAATTAAAATTAAAAAAAAAAACTATGACACAACTTTAATAGTTACCCAATAATAAAATTATATCTAACTTGGACAAAGGAAGCTTCTTTTTGTTAAAAGATATTCTTTGGAAAGAAACATATACATTATATGACTAGGAAAAATCGGCACAATTGGGTAACTTAACTCATAACAACGGGCATTTTATGAAGAACTTCCAAAAACTCTTAGCAAGATAGCACTGCAAAATAGTCTGAAATTTGCCCATTTTCATCGTTATAGTGTGCTAAAATGTGTGTGTGTGTGTGTGTGTGTGTGTGCATGTATGTGCATGTATATTACATAGGACTGGACAATCAGAGACAGGATAATCTATAATGGCATGCTGGAAATTGAGAGGATCCTGTAATTCTGTAGTTCAAAAACCTAGAAGTTTCAAAAAGTGAAGAATCATCAAATATTCAGAGCAAATCTAGTACTGAAGACCTAGAAGTTCTGGAGGATTGCTGGTTTAAGTCCATATTGGAAGGATAATAAAAATTGATCTGATGTACACATGCAGTGGCACACACATTGAAGCAGACTGGAGTTTTTCAAATCCCGAATGACTTTACCATTTTTCCTCTTCCATTTTATCCAGGCTGTGAGCCTATTTGAAGTTGCCACCCCTAGTCTACTTGCCAATCATCTTTGGAAACATACATACACATACACGCATACCTCCCACATACATACCAGAAGTGCCTTTTACTAATCTTCCAAACCTTTATTAACCTAGTGAAATCAACAATTATAATCAGCCATCACTAATGGCACTTACAGAGAGTACAATATTTACCTTGGAAAAGATGTTATAATTTGATTATGACCTGGAGAAAGAATAAAGTGAATATATGCCAGATGATACATCATGACGTAGAGGTGATGTTTTTACAGTTATCTTCATGTATATTATAATATTTTCTTTTCTGAGAACACATTTATATAATATTTCTGTATTGAATTAGTCAGATACATATATGTGACATAAAAATCCATTCCAAATTTTCACTTTTAATAGAGCATGGAAAATTTAAAAACTCTCTTATCCTTTCATAAAAACATCATTGTAATGAAAGAAAAAACTGCTCATTTGTATTATTAGTTGAACTTAGAAAAATAGTGTGTCTTCAGGTAGCAGTCATGTCTCTACCCAGCATTCTATCTGGCTCTTGAGAGAAATCCATCTGTCCAGGACTGTTTGCTAAGTATTTAACAGCCTGGTCTGTGAAAAGTTAAAAAAAGGCGTAGTTTTTAACATATTCTGGATTTTGTTGTGTAAATATTCCCAGCATGTGTGATTTCAGGCTACAGGCATGTCTCGTTTAATACCCAAGTTCTGTTGCTATGAATTGTATACAGTAGAGTATGTACATTTTAGCATTCAGAACAAGGAAATGATAAAAGAAAACTCCAACTTGGTGATTTTGCTTTTATTTGTATAACTTTTACATGCAGTGCTGTAGCGTATAACAGAACATAAAACTATAGTACTGTACTGTATTGTGGGGTACAATCAACACATATTTTGGTACTATACTATAGAAGAAGCCACCAGAAAGCTGCACTGCTGCTCACATTCCTGCATCATGAGTCCAAATGCAGGTGGTAAGTCTCAATGGCAGATTGTTAGCCCAACAGCATGACTGGTCATAAGTCTGAGCAGTTCTTAAAAAGGTAGATTGTTAAACAAGAAATAGCTTTATTTATTTGGAGCTGGAAAGACTCCAGAAATCAAGCTGGAACTGGTTCTGCCCAAACTTACATGTTCCCTCAGGCCTGTGATTCTTCTGGGCCAATGTTAGCAACACTCTGTAAAATATAATGAATGAAAGAATGGTCAGTCTTTGTGCCCAATCATTTTGTTCTCAGATATTAGTCCAGAGGTGGACATCTGATCTAGTTTGGGCTAACTGAGGTCTTTAAAAGGAACTTAGTATTTGAAATCTGGAGAGAAATTATTCCCTTTTTTCTTTGATAATGAACTCTGTGAGTATATGTCTGTGTTGAGGTATCTGGGACAGAGGTGCTGGTGTAGGAGTTGGTAACAAATCTCAGTTCTCAGAGCTGGAACTGAGATACCTAGTAAAACAACTATATTTCTTAAGGAGAAAGAATAAAAGTTCTGGAAATCAAGAAGAGCACAATGGAAAGCTCAAACTCATGGAGAAACAGAAGACAATGCAGGGAAAAGCATGAAACAGTCTGGAGCACTAACCCTGCCTCCCAGGGAAAGCAAAGAAACCTAGGCCTGCAAGTACAAACAATATATGCTAATTTCTATTGTGCAAACATTTCCACTGTGGGTAATTTTAAGCTACACACTCCTCATTTAATGCCCAAGTTCTGTTCTATGAATTGTATATAGTACAGTATGTACATTATAGCATTCAGAACAAGGAAATTGTTGGGGACACTTCCAGGTCCTCTTCTCAGTCCAATAAACCAATATTTGTATTCCCAAAGTAACATTATTGGAATCCCATCAAGGGCTGGGGAGATGGCTCAGTAGGAATCCCATCAAGTTGATTCCAATCTACCACTTTCAATGCAACTCACAATGAAAATGAAGACACTAAATTATATTTTTAATCATCAGGGAGTCAAGGAGCTCTAGGTCTGGCCATGAAGATGGCTTTCTGGAACCAAGAGAGCAACCCAGGGCCTCGCCCAGTTTTTATTCAGTGGGGGAGTGGCTTCAGGAGGATTGATTGAGAATTGTGGAAAGGTGACCATTGTGAGCTGAGCTAGGTGGGAGGCCTACATTTACCTCTTCCATATGCAGAAAGGATATGCAAAGAAAGTAATCTGTATTATAATTGCTTAAGGCCAATTGAAGGATAAACAGAAGTCCTAGCCAGCTCTGTACATAAATAGGGTCAGGCTCAGTCAAAATGGAGACATTCATTCTTCTTTCAAGGAGCTGCTCAGGTGGTCCTCTATAGGAAATGGTGAAGAACAACCCCTCCAATTTGATGATTCTGTTGGCACAGAAGAGGGCCAAGGAAGCCTCACTGGAAATTAATGGCCCAGAAACATCTGCAACTATCCTAAGATGGAAGTACAATGTGAGGATTTACTCTGAAAAAGATTCTTTCAGGGACAAGAAATCTACTGCAATTATCATCATATATGGGAATGACATAATCAGGAGCCACTTCAGAAATGGGCTTATTGTTTAAGAACCAAGCCTCTCTATGAATCAGAAATCATAGGATACCACAATTCAGAATCTCTGAAGCTGCCTTTCTTCAATGACTTGGTAGCAGTCAGCCTCAAGTTACAGTTGTGGAGAGCAAGTTAGACATAGATGGTCTGAGAGGTTGAAGGATTGATTAGATCAGGCAGTAAAGGACACTCACTTTATATGCTGAGAACCTAGTCTTATGTGGCTTTCTAAGGAGCCTGAATCTAAAACAACTAGGATTCTTTCTCAATGGGAAGTCAATCAAGAGATGGAAGAACCAGAGGGTGAGATGAGGGGAAGGGAACATAAAATAATTAAGATATATTATGTATATGCAGCAACTCTCCAGAGTGAATGTAATCATTATGTGTTACAAATATATACTAAGAAAAATAAGAAGTTTAAAAATGAAAAAAAGGAACTGGGTTTGGAAATAGATTCAGGGTCTTGAAGAAATTCTTTTCCCTTGTTCTTGGTATCTTGAAGAAAGAATTGGAGAACATATACAAGAATGAGTACCTTCAATAAAGGGTACAGATTTATTGAAGGTGGAAAAGAAGTACATTCTGCAGAGAGGATGGGAGGGAGAGGGAGAGGAAGAAAGAGAGAGGACAGGATAATAGCAGGAGTCTTATTGTATTTTAGATTCCTGCATTACTTCTCCCTCATGCAAATAAGGCATTTGACGTGATTGTCTTATCAAAAACTCAGTTGGCCTGGTGTCATATATAAGCTTCCCTATTGAGTATTTGCTTGGTTTTGTGGCAATTTTAAATGAAGAATAGAAAATAGTACTTTCCATGTACAATGTTCAGGCACTAATGTCATCCTGTGTCCTCAGTTCTGTAAACATCCTGGGTTCCTATGACTGACAAGTCAAACCAGTTTGCTCCAGCCAACTTCCTACCTCAAGTCCAGAGGCCCTCTTGGTTCCTCTCTCTGCCTACTACCAGCACAGAACTCAGTGATCTGTATGCTTTCCCTGGCTGCCAACGAGATCAATCATATGCCTGTTTGCTTTGTTTGGATGTTTGCCATTGATAGGTTTTGACTGTGTCACAGCAGAGAAACAGGCAGAAAGGAAAAGGGAAAGGGGCTTTATTATAAAGGGAAAGGGGCTTCATTATCTTAGAGAACATGGAGTGAATTTGGGAAGATAAGGAATTCTCGATTGGAACAAAGGGAGGCTGAGGCTTTTATGGCCTTTTGCCAAGGGTGGGGTTTGAGGAGGATGTTTAAATACACCTGAAGAGCTGAGTGGGACCTTTCCTGAGATGGCAGGAAAGGTGAAAGGAAACTGCGTCTTGGGCTGAGTTGGAGAAGCAGGGAGGTGGTCTCTGGAAAGATAAGCTGTTGTTTTCAGGGCTTCAGCCATATTGGATGACCACCATAATAATTTAGCAATTCATACTAGGACTATAATGGGGTGATATGTCTCTTAAGACTGCTTCCTGCTGAACGGGGGAATCGTCTTGGGGTGAGGGGAGTTGACAGGATGATGGTTTGTGCCCATGTAGAAATTAGTGCCAAATGTCTCAACGAGGACTAGAAGTTTATCATTAAGTGATGGCTCAAATTGGAGACTGAAGAAACCTGAGATGTCCAGCGAGACTTGGGACTCCTGACAAAGGTGCCTCGATGTAGACCACGAAACCCAAGCTCTGTTGTTGCTCTTCAGTGGCAAGACCAAGCAGATCAAGTATATGGAACTGGCTGTAATGAGGTTTCCTGTGAGGGCAGGGAATTGGATGACTTAACTGCTCTCTGGCGGACAGGGCAGTGACATTTCCAGTGACCCTTGAATATGTAGATGTCCCAGTGATGGCTGCAGATTGGGCCAGGCTTATGTCCAGTGTCCTCCGCCTCAGTTGGCAGCACTGTTCAGGCTCAGCATTACCTTGTCAAGGTCCTGCTTTGATGGGAATCCCAAGTGTTGCTGTCCCAATAATTGGCAGTGTGAATAGTTAATTTTGGTCTCTATATTGAAGATATGGAAAGTTAGATTAAGCAAGTTTTCCTGTAGAGTTGGAGGGCTGAGATTTGTCTTCTTAGCTTGGCATGAAGGTCAGGAACAGATTGGGATATAAAATAAGAATTAGTAATAATTATTTTTTTTTAGAAATCTACATTAGTATATTTCCTTGGAGCAATACGCTTGATTATTAGAATTTTATGAGTATCAAGTATCTTGAAATACAAAGTGTAACCAAAGAACTATTATTTCTTATCAACCATGAACATTTTAGCAGTTGAATCCTTGTAGAATGTTAATGGACAACAGTTACATATTTTGCAGAGATCATTTGATATCGATAGTCATACATAGTAGTGCAACATAACAGTAATACGAAATCCCCAACTTTTGTCTCTTTAAATGTACATAGAATATATATCACATAAATTTTAGTTATAAGATTATTTGGCTGATCACCTCATGTAGGTTTGCATCTCTAACTGTAACAGCACATACACAGGATATATATCACATGGGTTTTAGTTGGAAAATTATCATTTGGCTGATGACCTCATGTTAGCTTGACAGGAATGGTATATGCTTAAATCTGAAAGAAAATTAATATTGTAGCATACAGTATTTTAGGAGGTATGAATATGTTTAACATATTAAGCATCTTTATTAAGAAAACCTTATTTAATTTTTGAAAAAGCTTTGTCTTTTAACCAATGAACAAATTTTTGGGGGCTCTCCGTTGATGAACAAAGGTTAGCCATCCTCTATTCATCAATCAAGAGTCCTGTTGAATAATCTTCCCCATTTTAATGGCTTTTATTTAATTATAAATTAATTTTGATATTACCTAGACCAGCTGGTAACTCAGGAGAAAGCATGCTTTTAAGTCTATATTTTAGAGCTCAAATAAAAACGAACAGCTGTTTACAGAATGATATAAAAACTAACAAGTACATACAGGACACATGGACATCTTTATAAAATGAGTAGACTCAAATATATTTCTGGCCAGGTTAAACGATGATGACCTTTTTAAGTTTGTAATTATGAGTCAGAACTTTTGTAAGTAAATTAGCAGAGATCTCTTATAAGAGGAATTTTGGGGGAAAACGTTTAAAAAACCCTTTTATTTGTAGATATGTTTAGGTCTAATATAGTGCTTAACAGGTTAGAGTGGAAGCAAGCAAACTGGGCAGAGTGTAAGGGCAGGTACAGCACAATAAAGGAGCAGTGACAATCAGAGCGGGAACCGAGACCACCTGCAGAGGTGGCTGGGGTAGGGGGCAGGGAGTGAGGGGAAAGAAGGTAAGAACCAGGCTCTACTGGAAAGGGCCACTCACTGGCGCGCTCTTTGGGCTGTTATCTTTTCTTTAGCTTGATGTGCAGCAGAGGGAGGGGCATGTACTGTTGGGGGAAAAATGAGTTATTAGTTGATTTTTTTAGAGTAAGATTTTTGGAGGAAAAAAGAAGTGCTTGGATTGTATATTGGGAAGCGGGCTGGTGAGGAATGTAGACTTACTGACCAAAGAGAGGAAGGCAGACGAAGGAGGAGTGGCAGTCTCTGTAGTCCCTGAAAGTTAAAGAGGTTAGAGGGTAAATTAGAAGCAACCGAAGCAAGCAACTGCTGTGGCCGAGGCCAGGGCAGATAGCGGCGATGGTGGCGACGGCTCTTGTGGCGGGTTCTGCGGGTCCCGGTGTAGGGCACCTGGTCTGACTGAGGTACTGTTAGGCGGGGGAAGTGTCCCTAGTTTAAGAGTGAGAGAAGTTGAGGGACGGGGACAAGTGAGGGAGGGACCCATCCTCAAAGAAAACCAAAGCCCGAATATAAGTGATATCCTGCCATTTGCCGGTGTGGTAACAGAAATTTTGTAAACTTTGGAGTATTAATGGATCAAAAGTTTTTGTATAGGCCACCGGGTATTACCATCCAGCTTATATTGTGGCCAAGCTGTCTGATAGCAGATTAATTGCTTAGGTATCATGGCCTCTCGGAGGCTGAGGGAGCCCAGATTATCGACCACGCATCCCAAAGGGGTGTCTTTTGGGGCTGGGAACCCATGGTGACCAAATTAAAAGGTGAAACAAAGATTAGGGCAAAAGCCCAATGTTACTTCCCACTAAAAAGCTGTCACTTTTTAGCCTGGAGTGAGTGTGTGAAGAGAACGACCAACACCCATTTTATGAGTCTTCACTAGGGAAAGCGGGGTAGCCGAGGACCAGATGGCCAAGGAAAACTAGTGGGGACACTGACGTGAGTTCACGATTTTTGAGACAAGGGGAAAATACAAGGCTAGATTCCTCAAGATGAGTTTTAGGGCTCACCAGTGTGGATTAAAATTGGCCAGTGTTCGATGCAACCTAGCAACGGCAGGCAGCAGAGGCAGAAGCAGAAGCAGAAGCGGAAGGGGGTTCAGTGAGGGAGCTCAAAACCAGGGCAAGGCGTGCCCTGGGAGCCACGCTACTCACTGTTCCAGGTCACAGCACCAAAAATGATAGGTTTTGATGGTGTCTCAGCAGAGAAACAGGCCAAAGGAAAAAGTGAAAGGGGATTTATTATAAAGGGAAAGGGGCTTCATTATCTTAGAGGACATGGAGAGAATTTGGGAAGATTAGGAGTTCTCTGGATTGGAACAAAGGGAGGCTGAGGCTTTTATGGCCTATTGCAGGGGTGAGGTTTGAGGGGGATGTTTAAATGCACCTGAAGAGCTGAGTGGGGCCTTCCCTGAGATGGCAGGAAAGGTGAAAGGAAACTGCATCCTGGGCTGAATTGGAGAAGCAGGGAGGTGGTCTCTGGAGAGATAAGCTGTTGTTTTCAGGGCTTCAGCCATGTTGGATGACCACCATAATAATTTAGCAGTTCATACTAGGGTCGTAACCTATCAGCCACATACAGTGGTATGTGAACAGTAAAGCCTTTGGAACAAGTAGGGTGCGCTATGAGCCCTCAGGCTGAGAAGTTAATTAAGGATAAGGGTAGCTCAGGGGGCCAGGGAGATGGCTCAGTGGAATAAGTGCTTCCCTGGCAAGTGCAAGGGCCTGAGTTCAATCCCTGGTTCCGCCAAAGGAAAAAAAAAAAAAAAAAAAAAAAAAAAAAAAAAAGAAAAGGATAAGGGTAGCTCAGGATACACGGAAGAGCACAAGCATTTGAAAATGCCAGAGTGAATTCACCCTCAGGCAGACAACAGTTTGGCCCTGACCATTTGGAAAGGCAGTGAAAAAAGGCCTTTACTTTTTTCCTTTCTACATTCACATAGCAAAAAGTGAGTGTGGATCCATAAAAGATCCCAGTTAGAACTTCTTGACCCTCCCCCATACTTGATGATTTTGAGTGACACAGGTCCAGAAAAGAAGCTGCCTACACAAACATCTCTACGTGAAGGAAATTTTCAGACTCGTTTCTCTTTTTGTTGTATAATTTTTGGAATTTTCTTTGGTTTAGCTCTTTTTTCTCTTTTACTTCATTTTTATTCTCACATTTCTTTTTCTTGTTTTCCACCTGTTTCTTTTAAATAATTCTGTTTAAAGAATTATTTAATTAGAATATACAAATCTCTCAAGTTCTTTGACAAATTTTACTTTACTCATTTTTTCCTTTCTACATCACTATATTTCAGTATTACTGCTAATCTGTATTGATTTTTAGCTTTTTAGTTTATACTTAGTTTATACTATATATTATTGTTGATTTTTCTATTGTTAGTGGTTATAGAGTTGTATTTTTAATTCTTGTTGTTTATTGGGTATCAATACTTGCTTTGTTTTTTTTTGTCATTGACATTACTGAAGTTTGTTTTTCGTCTCTGAATGGATCCAGTATCAAATCTTCAAAAGAATGATGCACATTAAGAAAACCCTTAAATAAAAATAGAACAGTCTTCCATCTCAATAGATAAGAAAATTTAATATGGAAACAATGATTGTTAAAAACACAAGGCAACACAATTCCACCAAATGTCCATAATTCATCAGTAACTGAGCATAAAGATAAAGTAGTTGAAATCTCAGAAAAATAATTTTGAAAAACTTGATCAACAAAATGAGTGAGAGCAAGCCCATGGACTACTGAGCTATATTGGATTATTTTGCTGAATTCACGCACTTACAATATTTAAATGGCAATGGAATACCAATCTCTTCCAAAACTAAACAAAAAAAGGGATACAAATGAAGGACCATTTTGTATCTATATATACAAAATAGTTAAGATAGATAAACAGCTACTTTGACTTAATTCAATGAGAAGAAAGATTTGTACTAACAGTGTTTGGACAGGATATTATGTCTGCATCTTGTACTATGAATAACCACTACAAAGACAACAATATACAATATATTAATTATTGAAACTGTCCTATTAATCGGTTTTGAAACCGCCTCATTGCTGTTTGTTTCTCAACAAAATTAATAAAAAGTTAGTGAAATAATATTACAAGCAAATGAAATCTCAAAGAAAGTAACAATAGCTATATTTATATCTACAAAGCAGAAAATAATCACTTATTATTTTACCCCAAGCATTACTGGGACAATCTATTTGTTTCCTTACAGACTCCCAAGCATTTCTCCAACAGGGATCATTTCAACCAGCCAATTATTGTTTTCATGAGATATACTCATATGTCTGTTTTATATCAACTATTTTTGAATATTTTTATTTAGAATGTTGTATTCCCCTTTGATGTTTGCTTCCAATAAAATCTAGTAAATTTTGTTTTTTTATAATTTATATTTATTTTATTGGTGAAAAATAACCTATATTTGCATCCAATAAAAATAAAAATAACAATAAAACAGAGTTTCAAAACAGGATAGTGGCAACATTTTTGCCTGAGCCTTTCAAGGTCAGTGAAGACTAAGGACATAGGAGAACCTGTACTGAAACATCATGTAACTCAGTTGTGTCCCAAATTTTCTGGTCAAGGAGATTATGGGGCCACAGAAGAAAGTGATCAATGATGCAAAATGTGCCTAAGGAGAGTCACATGGAGAGAAAATATTCACTCAGGCTTTCACAGAGAGCAAATTGGTCAAGCAATGGCTGTGACTTATCCACAAGGCTGACACTGACAAAGGATCTATGAAGTGTGGCGCAAGGTTTCAGGATAAATGCTGAGGATAACTGACTAACCTTATCAGATACAAAAGTTATATTACTTTTTATATAGGTCTTATATCTACAGGATACAAATAAGTTTTATATATTGGGCAAGCTCCCAAAATTCAAAGACAGAAGCCAAAAATGGACATCTAAGATGAATGTACACTTCTTAGATGAAGAAATACAAATGGCAAATAAATGAATGAAAAATGTTCAATATGCATTGTCATTTGAGAGATGTAAATTATAACACAGAGATTCCATATCACCCCACAAAGAAGCCACAGAGAGATAAACAAATAAATGCTAGCAGGGATATGGGGAAAAAGGAACCCCTTTCCACCATTGTGGAAAAAAGGGAAATTGTCCTTAGTCCACTGAGCTATCTTGTGGGTCCTGGGACTTTTATTTCATTTATGAGTATGGTCTTGTGTTGCATCTATTTACCATTTATAAAAGTCTCCAGTTTATCCTTCTTTATGGCTGAGAAGTCTTTTTTACCTGTTCCTCAGTTGATGGGCATTTGGGTTGTCATCAAGATTTTCCTACTACAAATTATGCCTCTGTAAGCTTGGAGGACCATGTATCTCTGTGATATGATATGTTAACTCTTTGGGAAGATACTCAAAAGGGGAATAGCTGGGTCTAACAGGACCTCTAACCCCAGTTTTATTTTGAGGAATTTTCATATTGATTTCCACAGTGATTGCTTTAGTCTATATTCCCACCAGTGGTGGAGAAGGGTTCCTTTTTCCCCATGTCCTTGCTAGAATTTATTTGTTTATCTCTCCATGGTTTCTTTGTGGGGTGAGATGGAATCTCTGTGTTATAATTTACATCTTTCAAATGACAATGCATATTGAACATTTTTCATTCATTTATTTGCCATTTGTATTTCTTCATCTAAGAAGTGTACATTCGTCTTAGATGTCCATTTTTGGCTTCTGTCTTTGAATTTTGGGAGCTTGCCCAATATACAAAACTTATTTGTATCCTCTAGATATAAGTCCTTTGTCTGAGAGGCAAATGGCTATAATTTTTTCCCACTGTGTGGGTTGTCTTTTCACTCTGCTGGTGATTCCTTTTGTTATACAAAAGCTTTTTAATAAGGTGTGATTCCATCTGTTGATTCTTTGTGGTATTTCCCAAGTAGTCTGGGTTTTGTTCATAAAGCATAGCCTACACCTGTGTCTTCAAGATTTCTACATATTGGGGCTGAGGAGATGGCTCAGTGGAATAAGAACTTCCCTGGCAAGTGCAAGGGCCTGAGTTCAATTCCAGGTTCTGCCAAAAGAAAAAAAAAATATTTCTACATATTTTATCTTCTAGTAAATTTAGTGTTCCTGGTTTACTATTGAGATTTTTGATCCATTTTCATTTTAGTTGAGTGCATAGTCCTAGACATGGGTCTTTGACATGTAGAAAACCAGTTTTCCTGCTCCATGTATTAAAGATACTATCTTTCTTCCAGTGAATGCTTGACTCTTTTTTCAAAGATAAGATGATTGAGTGTCCTTGTAGTTGTGTCTGCATCTTCTAATCTGTTCCCCTGATCCTCAGATCTTGTTTTTCTTTTTTTTTATTTTCTCAATATCATGTTGATTTTTATCACAATAGCATTGTAGTGTAATTTCAGCTAAGGGATTATGATGCTCTCTAACTTGCCTTTGTTGTCAAGAACTGCTTTTGACATTTTAGCTCTCTTCTAGTTTCAAGTGAATTTTAGGAATATGTTTTTAGTTCTGTGATGTATGTTAATGGCATTTTGATTGGGATTGAATTGAATATATGTAAGAGTTTTGAAAGTACGGTCATTTCCTCTCTGTTGGCTCTTTCTATCCATGGGCAAGGATAGCTTCCTGTTTTCTGATATCTGCTGCAATCTCCTTTTTCAGAGTACCGTAGTTTTCAGTATATATAGATTTTTTCTTTTGTTAGGTTGACTTCTAAATATTTCATTTTTGATGATGCTATTGTGAAAGTTACACTTTTCTTAATTTCTCTTTGTGATTGTGTTACTTAGCCACTGAAAATGTTGAGTTTCGAGTGTTGACTTTTTTTCCAGCTACACTAGTGAATTGGGTTATTAAATTTACATATCATTCAGTGGAGCTTTAGAGGTCTTCTGTATGTCATCTGCAAATAATTATAATTTAATTTCTTTTTCTATCCTTGTTCCTTTTATTTCTTTCTCTCTTCTAATTGCTCTGGCTAATTTTTCCAGAACTATACTAAAGAGGAGTGGTGATGGGGAACATCATTATTTTGTTCCTGATTTTAGAGTGAAAACTTTCAGTTTTTGACCATTTATATGATGTTTATTGTTTCTTTGTCTCAGATGGTTTTTAGCAGATTATGATGAACACCATCTATTTCACTTTTCTATAAGGTTTTTATTATGAATGGGTACTGGACTTTGTCAAGTGCTTTTCAGTATCTGTTGAGATAATCTTGTGATTTTGGTCGTTAGTGTGTGGACAGATTTCCTACACTCATCGTATATGATTCTTTGGGTGATTGATTATTAAATTTTATCATTAGAAATTGTTATATATTATCTATCTGAATTTTTCATCACATTAAAGATGTACAACATCTTCAGAAAAATTAACTTGAGATTAGAACTGAATTTAAGATATATTATTCCAGAGTAATGATGGATAAGAGGTAACAATTATTTTTGTTTTACAAAAAAATGAAAGCATTAAGTAATCCTCTTCCTCTTGATACTGTATGTAATATCTGAAGAACCATCTTTTACCAAGAAACTCTCTTGTGTGTGGTGAAAGTTAGACTTTTGATTTCAAAAAAATAATTAATGCTTCTTGAGTGCTTCATTATTAAGGCAGATGTCATATGGACCTAAAAGTTGCAATGTCACATCATGATTTCCTGGCTCTGCACTAGGGACGTCATTTCTTACACACAATCTTAGAAAAGTATTTGATTGTACAAGGACCGGTTGAATCATGAGTTAAATGAGAATATTTATATTCTAGGATATTTCCATATTTTTAAAATTTGCATCACTTCTTGGCCTTTTGGCTAAGATCAAGTGTAAAATTTGCCTTACAAGCCATTCTGGCACTTTTAAAGAAAAATTCCTTTCCATACTCTTTAATCCACATTGTCTTAATGATAAAATATGGGTAAGGTTTTTTTTATCCATATGCCTATTAAAATGAGTATTGGATTGGCTCTGCCTTTTCTAACACTGGTCTTATGAGGTAGTGGGTGAAGTTTTCTATGTTCTGTTCTGTTTTGAGTAACTTACAATTGTCCTGGGATGATGATAAATACGGTATTCAAGTAGACACTTATCTTGTTCCACTTCACTGGTGATAACAGCATTCTCTGCCGAACAATTATGGCAGTCATAGACATTATTATTCTGAAAAACAGAACAATCTATTATCTTGACTTCCAGCCTGTTTTGTGGAGCTTGCCACTTCATGGATATTAGACATTTCTGTGGTAGCACCTCTCTCTATCCTTAACTTTCCTATGATCCTGTTACTCTGTAATTTTGTATATTTTCATGTTTTTCATCCTCCTCCTCCTCTCCTCCTTCTGCTGCTGTGGCTGCAGATGCTGCTGATTTCTTGCTTGACCTTCTTCCTTTCACCATGAACTTTCTCCTCTTTAATGATCCTCTGCAATACTGCCTTGTCTTAGAGCCAGATGTAAGTAGGCTGAAAGCCCTACAGACTGTGACTGAAATAAACTTTTCTTCCTTTAACTTGTGGGTATCAAGTACTTTGTCTCAGCCATGAGAAGAGTAATGAAGACAGTAAGCTGGGACTAATTGTGGTTCAATTCCAGGACTATTTGATTTGCAACTCAAAAAGAATTGCCTTTCTATAGGTGATAAATATTTAAGCTATTAATTTAGGTGTATTGAGGTTTTATTTCTTATTAAGCAGACAGATCAACAAGAAGAAATTCAAATAGAGGGAGAAAACTGTGACAAAACTTCTAAGGAGAAACAGTGGTGAGAGAGTAAGAAATTTGGTATTATTTTTTCCAGAACCTGATGTGAGTGCCGTATAATTTTTATTACTGGGATCTGTGAGTTAGGTTTCTATCATCTGTGATCCAGAAAAATGATGCTCACCCAAAACAAGTGCAGAGAGCACTATTCCAACTGATATATATGAATTAACAGCATCTGAAGCAAAGAAACAACAGCAGAAAGATCATGAAGAACTCAAAGCAGAAATAAGTTCTGAAATCAAAAAAGAACTTTTTGAAGTCATACGATCTGAAATACCGAAACAAGTCCAGAGATATACAGAGGAAATCCAACTTGGAAGAAACACAGCAGAAAAAGAATTAATAACTACCTTTTAAGAAGACATGGATAACAAAATTGAGGAGATCAGAAATATGATGGATTCCTTGAATGAGCAATACAGAAAAGAAATAGAACACATGAAACACAGTCAAAGAGATCTAGAAGAACTAAAAATAGCAATCACGAGTCTACAAAACCGTCTGAGTGAAAGCGAAGACAGAGTTTCAGATCTTGAAGATGCCGGAGCAGCTAGTGAAAAGGTGAGGAAGGATCTCTTAAAAACAATGAGAATGCAGGAGAAAATAATCCATCACCTGCAGGATGACGCCAGAATGAACAATGTGAGAATAATTGGTATCAACGAGAATGAAGGAGTCAATACAAATGACATAAAAAGAATGTGGGAAGAAATGATTGCAGAAAACCTCCCAAATATGAGGAAACAATCCAACATTCAGGTCACCGAAGCATACAGAACACCAAATAACCTCAACCCAAGTAGAATCACACCAAGACATATAATAGTTAAGATTGCAGAAATCCAACACAAAAATAATATACTGAAAACTGCTAGAGAGAAGAAGGAGTTCACATTCAAAGGAAAACCCGTCCGAATTACAGGCGACTTCTCTACACAAACAATGAAGGCAAGGAGAGCATGGAGCAGAGTTCTTCAAGTCCTATACGAAAACAAATTCCAGCCCAGACTACTATACCCTGCAAAACTCTCTTTCAAGTTTGATGGAGAAGTTAAATACTTCCACGACAAAGAACAACTAAAGAATTTCATGATGACAAAGCCATCCATCCACAGGCTGCTGAAAGAAGTTCCAGAGAGAGACCACAATGACCAGAACTCCATGCGAGAGAATGGAAGGAACCCACTAAACAGGACAGTCAATTAAACACAGGTTACAAAGGAGTAAACAATACCAGGTTAATATCATGACAAACATAAGTCAGCACATTTCAATTATAACCATCAATGTAAATGGACTCAATTCTCCAATTAAGAGAAATAGACTGGCACAGTGGATTAGGAAACAAAATCCAACAATATGCTGTATACAAGAAACACACTTAACACAAAAGGACATTCATAGGCTCAAAGTCAAAGGATGGAAAACAATACTGCATG
>PVKA01028865.1:0-28918 GCA_004027165.1 Ctenomys sociabilis
TGAGTTCAATCCCCAGTTCCGCCAAAAAAAAAAAACACCAAAAAAACAATGCCCATTTAAAATTGCTCAGAGGGACAGAAAGAGGAGGAGAAAGAAAGAGGGGGAAAAGTAGTTGTAAATCTAATGAAACATGTATAGGACTTGATTGATGAACAATCTAAATAAATGGAGACAAAAAAATAATAATAAATCATAAATAAATGGAGACATACTATGTTCATAGGTTAGAAAACTTGACATAGTGAAGCTGACAACTGACCCCATACTGATATATAGACTTAATATAACTCCTACCAAAATCCCATAAATATTTTTTTGTAGTTATAGGGAGGTTTATTTGAAAGGTTATATAGAAAAACAAAGGAATTAGACAGGGTAAAACCCATTTTTTAAAAAAATATAAAGAATTAATGTCTAAGAACAAGTATAACAGGACTGGGGACAAGTGTAAGGATAGACACAGAGCTGGGTGTGGTGTCGCATACCTGTAATCCCAGCACTTGGGAGGCTGAGACAGGAGAATTATTGTGAGTTCAAGACCAGTCTGAGCTACAAAGTGAGCTCAAGGCCAGCATGAACTGCATAGTGAGACCTTGTCTCAAAAAGACAAAAAAAAAAAAAAAAAAAAAAAAAGGATAGACACAGAGCCACACTGGAGATCCGTTTGATTTAATGAACAGCTAGACGTGGCTGTACACACTGTAGTCCCAACACTTGGGATTTTTGAGGCTCTCATTGTGTACTGCAGGGTGGCTTTGAACTCACTGTGTAGCCTAGGCTGGTCTCAAACTTGTGTTATCTTCCTACCCCAGCCTCCCAAGTGCTGGGATTATAGGTGTGCACCACCATGCTAATAAAGCTATTTTTTTTTTTTTTTTTTTTTTTTTTTTTTTTTTTTTGTCTTTTTGAGACAGGGTCTCGCTATGCAGTTCAGGCTGGCTTTAAGCTCACTTTGTAGCTCAGGCTGGTCTCAAACTCACAACAATCCTCCTGCCTCAGCCTCCCGAGTGCTGGGATTACAAGCAATAAAGCTATTTTTAAAAAGCAATAGAGACATAAACTAATTAAATCAGAATCCCCCAGTCCTACTCAAGCTGTCTTACCTGAGATTCTTTTAATGCTTGCTTCCCCCACCAAATTGGGTTGGTGTCAACTATAATGACCAGAAGATTCAATTCATCTTCTGAAAATATTTACAAGAAATAAAATTGAAAAGCATTAGCCTTATGAAATGAATGCAAGCTAACAATCCCAATATGTAAATTAAATTCATCTCATTAAACGTTCATCATCATACACCCTCCCCTTAACAGAAGGTCAAGTTCCTTTAAAGATTCAAGCTCACCTGGTCCTCAATAAGCCCTTCTTCTGCCTCTACTACTACACATACCACAGTGCAAAATGCAACGGCAGGGACTTTTGTCTATTTGTTGTTTGCTCTTTTATATTTATTATCAACTCCTAGCACACAGAAAAAGCTCAGTAAATCTGAGTGAACCCTAAGGTACTGGGGTTGTAACTGCCTGGGCAAAGACAGAAGGCTCTGAATAACCAAGAACAGGAATGCCAAGGGTAAGGTTTCAGGTAGAGTACAGGGGGACACAAGAGCCAAAATGGCCCAGTGCCCAGCCAATTACAGAACAACAAGACTGATCATGATTAAAACCAACTAGGTTTTCTTCTTGATGTTGTTATTGCTTGTTTTTTCTTCAGACAGGGTCTCAGTATATAGTTCAGATTGGCCTTGAACCCACCAAGGAGCCCAGGGTGGCCTTGGATGTGGATTTTCCTGCCTTGAACCTCCTGAGTGTTGGGATTATAGACATACATCACCATGCCTGGCTCTTAGTGCTACTCTAAAGGAATATTTCATAATCCATACTATTTTAAGTTAGATGAACTATGATACATGTTAGTCCCATTTTCAAATGGAAGTAACTTGCCCTGAGTCACATGGACTCGTAGGAAATAGATGCCACTCTGCTGGCTCTCAGTACCATGACCCTTCATGGTGCCCCTGACAACCTGACAACCCACAACACAACCTCTCTTCTAACAACAAGCACTCATCATCAGCAAATTTAGTTGGGTGTTTCTGATTATTCTTCCCAGGCCTCCCTCCTGCACTTCGGGTTCCTTAAGAAATGTTGGGGATGGGAATCAGTACCCAGGCTCTAGCCTAGCATGCACAAGGCCCTGGGTTCAAGACCCAGTACCACATAAAAGGGGGCAGATTATACTTCTTGCTAATCCTAGGTTTATGTGTGTAAATCACATAACAAAGTGCCACCCACAGAAGTGTAGGAGACACTTCCTGGTCCTCGTCTCAGTCCAAGAAACCAATATTTGTAATCCCAAAGTTACGTTATTGGAATCCCATCAAGTTGATTCCAATCTACCACTTTCCATGCAGCCCACGGCAAAAATGAGGACACTAAATTATATTTTTAATCATCGGGGGGGCGAAAATGAGGACACTAAATTATATTTTTAATCATCGGGGAGTCGAGGGGCTCTAAGTCCTGCCATGACATGGCTTTCCAGAACCAAGAGAGCGACCCAGGGCCTCACCCGGTTTTTATTCAGTGAGGGAGTGGCTTGAGGATTGACTGAGAATTGTGGGAAGTAGGTGACTACTCTGAGCTGAGCTAGGTGGGGGGCCTACATTTACCTCTGCCATATGCAGAGAGGATATGCAGAGAGAGTGATCTGCATTATATAGTATTTAATGTTTTGGGAAGTCTAGGGCTTCAGCTTTGATGTAGTCTTTCAAGCCCCAGGAAGTCACAGCCTCTATCTCGAGACTCGATCCCAGCTGGCAGCGCGGAGCATTAGCTCTACCATCCTGTCTCCACCCGGCTCACGTTAAGGAGCAACAGGCTTACCAGGGAAACACGCATGCCACCTTCAAAGACCATCACCATTACCTCAGCTAGACCAATACACATTGCTTAAGGCCAACTGAAGGATAAACAGAAGTCCTAGCCAGCTCTGTACATAACAATGAGGAAATAGGACCAGGCTCAGTCAAAATGGAGACAGTCACTTTTCTTTCAAGGAGAGCTGCTCAGGTGGTCCCCCACAAAGAAGCACTTAGTAACTGCATCTGGCACAGATCTTCCCCAAGCCCCTTAAGCCTCTGGCTTTTATTTCCCATCAGGCCTTGCCCTGTAACTGTCAGGACCTTGTTACTACCAAAAAGCTTAAGAGAAAATGTTGCTAGTTGGGAAGTGTGTATTGGGCTTGGCTGTCTAAGTGCTTGCACAAAGACCAGGGTCCCATCCCCAGCACTACGGGCCATGCCGACACTCACCTGCAATCCCTGCACTGGGGAGGCTGAGACAGGCGGATCACTATGTCCAAGATGGGTAGTGAGACCATATATTAAATAAAATTTTTAAAAAGTGTGCATTGATGCATGAGCAAAGTTCCTGTTTAGTTCCTCCTTCAGGTTTCTACATTTTCATTTTATTTATTTTTATTTGATACTGGGTCTCCCTACACAGCTCAGGCTTGTAGTGATCCTCCTGTCTCAGCCTCCCCAGCACTGAGATTACAGGCATGCGCCACCACGCCCTGGGTTCCAGGGATCAAACTCAGGTCCTTACGCTTACCAGGCAAGTAGTACCAACCCTCTACTACATTGTTAACCAGCAATGGTAGGCCGTCCACTTCTCCACACAGCAGCAGAAGTGATTGTTCTCAATGCTGGAAGCTGAACCTAGGCCTCAGATGCCCTACCACTAAACAACATCTCCAGCTACAAAGTGACCTTCTAGGACTGTAAATCAAGAGTATAACAACTCTTTGGTTAAAGCCCTACGACAGATTTACATTACATTAAATACGAAGCACAAACTACTGGACCACTAGAATCAGCATGGCCCAAATAGGATTAGCTCTAAATTCATCCCGCTCACTTTCCCTTTCTTCAAAACATCGAGGCTTTATACTTGGTAACATAATGGATGAAAGCCTCCCTGCTTTCCTGTATTCCCAGGTACACCTTAAAACCTGGAAGCTCGAACAGCCCCAGGGCCTTGTGCCCTTAACAAGCACTAGCGGAAGTCTGCAAGGCCTTTCAAGCCTCAGTTCCAGGATATTCCCGTTTCCAGTACCAGAAGCCTAAAGTTGCTCCTCCTCGATTTTAGTCACCACAGCGTCCCGTAATTTTGTCCTCAGCGCTCGTCGTCTTTTGGAATTCATTTTATCTACTTGCTGATGGCTTCTTTCACCCACTAGACTACAACCTGCTTCCCCTCCCATCACCTCCTCTTTGGTTTCCCTTGTGCAAAAAACAATGTTCGGCATAGAAAAAACAATTCAGAAATATTTTCTGAAAGAATGAATGGACAGAATGTCCCCTCTTGTAAACACCGAACTGATTCCGCCCAGCTCAAAGATACAACCCATTGGACAAGCCCTGGACCTGCGGAGTCTGCCCACCCCTGGGGTCTAGGTCTATTCCCACGTATCCCTCACCATCGGAGACCATGGCGACTCCCAGAACTCAAAGCAAAGCAAGCAGCATCTGGCGATCACCTCGAAGCCCGCGCACTCCAACTTCCGGCGCTGACGAGTGACGCATAGAGGCCGGCCGATTTGCCTGCCCACGGCCTGATCTCCCGAACACCGGAAGTGACGTAAAAGACAGGCGCCGTCTCCCGACTCACTAGAAACCAGCCTGTGTTTCCGGGTCTCTCCGGCTTCGTCGCCTGGAGGGCGCCATGGACGAAAACGGTAAGTCGCGATAGGCCAGGGCTGTGGAGCCACACACATGGGTTCGTATGCCTACGCAGGGGTCCTTGAAAGTCACTGTCGAAGTTCTGGCTGCTGTCTGGATCTGTTTCTTCCAGTCAAGTAAACTGCCTTTGCTACTCCTTTATCCAAGGGATAGGCCCTGAGAGCATCCGCAGGCCCTACTCCTATGCACACCCCTACCTAAACTTGAAACTTCGGACGGAGGGCGCAGGCCTCTGCGTTCTCGATATCTTCAAGTGTGAAATACAAGCAAGAATCCCTGGCCCGCTGAATCGATCATTTACTAGAATCAAAAGGCGTCTTTGCACTTATCCATCATTGTCATTTAGGGGGGACGGGGAGATAGCTCAGTAGAATAAGCCCTTGCCTGGCAAGTATGGGGTCCTGAATCCAATCCCCGATATCGCAAAAAAAAATCTTACTGCAAGAAGTGCAAGAATAGCTAGATTATCTGAGCCCTAGGGCTTAAATTTTATGCCTTGCACACTGTTAGTTTTGATTTGGCTTTTTTTGTTTGGTTTGCTTGTTTGTTTTGTTTTGTTTGTACCAGACTCAGGACCTTGCACTTGCCAGGCAAGTGCTTAAGCTGTTGAACTGTATACCCCTGGCAGTGATTACTTTTTTAAATTAACTTACTTTTAAAACAGATCCTCACGATGATACTAAATTGCCCAAGCTAAGCTGAAATTTGCAATCCTGCCTGAGCCTTCCAGAGGGCTGGATAATAGGCAGGCACTACAACACCCCCACTGATAGCTTTTAAAAATGAGATCTCAGCTGGGAACGGTGCCCCATGTCTGTCATCTCAGCACTCGGGAGGTTGAGACAGGAGGATCGCTGCAAGTTCGAGACCAGCTTGGGCTATAAAAGTGAACTCAAAATAAAATAAAAATAAAAGTGAGCTCAAGGCTGGCCTGAACTGCATAGCAAGACCCTGCCCCCAAAAGACAAAAGATAAAAATCAGATCTCACAGACATTAAAGTGGTTAAAATCTTTTTGCATCAACATTAGGACACTTCTAAAACTACCCAGAAAAAAAAACAATATTTTTAAATGATTTGCTTCTGGAGGTCAACAGCCATTAAGAAGCTCACTGTCCTCACATCCTGCTAAATGAATGTGATGAGTCACTTTTTCTTCCTTCTCAGAGTTAATTGAATACTTTAAGTCTCAGATGAAAGAGGATCCTGACATGGCCTCAGCAGTGGCTGCTATCCAGACTTTGCTAGAGTTCTTGAAGAGAGATAAAGGTAAAAGGCATCTTTGAACACTCTGGACCTTAGGGTCTTCTGATGATCAGAAATGCAAAAACTGGGCCAGCAAGATAGCTAGCTCAGTGGACTAAGCGGGCAAGTGCAGGGACTGGGTTTCGATCCTGGCACTACATGATGCATTGGCCCAACTCCTGGATGCACTGAGCCAGCCACTGAGACCAGGCATAGTAATAGACACCTGTAATCCCAGTACTGGGGAGGCTGAAAACAGGGGTATTACAAGTCAGAGCTGTGTAGTGAGACCTTGTACCAAATACAGTAATAAAACAAAAAGAAAGAAATGTAAAAACTGAAATATATTTTGCTTGCATGAAGTGATGCAGCCTCAGTGTAGCCTCTGCCACCAATTCAGGCCTTTTTGTCTTGGACAGGGCTTTCACATTATCATCTGAGGTCCCTTCTGTAAATGGGATATACTTTGAATCAAGGGTGATCACATAATATCTAATGTTATGTTAACCATGGAACTCAAAGTAGAATAGCTGAACTTTGTAGATGTTTCTTGAGCTTCTGCCTTGTCTCAGATTCTGTGCATCTCCTACAGTGGATAGTGCAAGGTAAATCCAGGTAGTAATATCATTTGTCATGATCTAATAATTCAGTCTCAAATATAATCATCTGGGTATATATAGCAAGACATCTTGTATAAGCGAAGTAATGATAATAACAGCATCTCTATCTGAAGGGCCAGCCTGCAGTCTAACATTTCTGTATCTCCAATGTCCTCCAACTGTGCTTTCAATAACACCCCAACACCTCGGGCTCCCTTGTGCAGCCCTGCAGACCTCATTGCCTCTGCTGCATAGTGCCTTCTGTGCTGTCCTCCCAGCCCTGCTGTCTTGATTGTGGTTTATACCAAACATATTCCCTTCATGGGGTTTTGCATTGTTATGCTCTGTGCCTGACACCTTTACTTAGGGTCTTTATGTGGCTAAGCCCTTTCCTGGTAGGCTCAGTTTAAGCAGCCCTCACCGTGTTTCACAAGCCCCAGTTTTGCCAAGATTCTGCTGCTTTCTGTTCTAATTACAGTCTATGATACCCTTGCTATAGCTTTGTGCGCTGTTCATTTTCTACATTCTTCATTACAGCACAGCACAGCCTCATTTGCTGATGGACTCCACATGCCCACAATAGTGTCCGGCCACAGATGCATCCACTGCTTCTTCACCCTATAAATGAATCCATGAATGACAGGCCCAGCCAGGGCTATGACCCTAATGAACACCATCTTCCTTGTCTGATCATTACAGGGGAGACAATCCAGGGCCTGAGAGCAAATCTCACCAACGCCATAGAGACGCTGTGTGGTGTGGACTCCTCGGTGGCCGTGTCCTCTGGCGGGGAGCTCTTCCTCCGCTTCATCAGCCTCACCTCCTTAGAGTACTCTGTAAGCCCCATGCTCCCTCCTCACCTTCCCACTTCCCTGTTTACCTGCAAAAGCCCTCAGCTGCACCTCGTCTGCTCTCTTCTGCTCTTTTCTTCCTAGGACTACTCCAAATGTAAAAAGATCATGATTGAGCGGGGAGAGCTGTTTCTCAGGAGAATATCCCTGTCGAGAAGTAAAATCGCCGATCTGTGCCATACATTTATTAAAGATGGGGCAGTAAGTAGACCTGTGCTGCACATGGTAATCAGGAGCCAAGGGCCTTGGAATCAGACTCCTGGGGGATGAACTCCTGGCTGTTATCACTGGCTGGGTAACAGTGGGCAGCTTACTTAACTTCTCTGTACTGCAGTTTTCTCATCTGTGAATATGGGGAGCAATAAGGGTTATTGTTAGGGTTACATGAGATGGGAAGCAAGGGTTCAGTGCTCTGTGAATGCAGACAGCATCTTTGTAGATGCTTGTCACTGTAACCTGGAATGGGGCAGAGGACAAACTGAGTGTAAAGTGCTTGTCTAGCAAGAGGTCCTGTAGTAGTTTTTGGATTGGCTGTGTAATTCATGAAATATACCTACACCGGCTCTTTTCACCAGGTAACACCCAGAATCCTCCTGGCTACGATTGCCACTGGATAGAGATTTCCTTTGTGCCTTTGATTCTGACACTCTTACATGGGCCAGAGCTGCGGAGCATTCCTTTGAGGGCAACCAGGCCTTGACACAGGGTGATAAAACTCTGATGACGTCTCTGCCAGCCCCAGCTTTGCCCCTGCTCACCATACAAGTATTGGCTTGCTTCTTGACTCTTTAACTCTTTTATTGTGTCCTTCTGAGTCTTCAGAGTACATTATTAAATAAATGACAGATCTGGGTGTGGTAGCACACAACTATAATCCTAGTACTCTGGGAAGCTGACACAGGAGGGTCCTGAAGTCCAGCCCAGCCTGGGCAACTTAGAAAGTCCCCATCTCAGAATAAAAAATAAAAAAGGCTGGAGTTACAGCTTAGTATGGACCTGAGTTCAGTTCCCCATACTGCCCAGTAAGACCTTTATCAATTTAAAATGGGCTTGAAACTCAGTGTCCTATCATGGCCCCTTCTGGTTGTGGTTTATGTGAAGCCTTAGGGTGCGCTGGGACCTGGCTTACAGGGTCTGTCAGGCGCCATCCACTGACCAGGCTCTTCCATCTGCAGCGAATCCTGACTCACGCCTACTCCAGAGTGGTTCTGCGAGTCCTGGAAGCAGCCATGGCAGCCAAGAAGCGCTTCCACGTGTATATCACAGAGTCCCAGCCTGACCTGTCAGGGCAAGTGTCTTCCCACTCAATTCCAGCTACAGCAATGCTTCAGAGCCAGTGAAGGGCAGGACCCATCCTGCAGGGACAGTGTGTGCCTGTCCCTGTTCCTCAGGGGGATGATAACACATACCAGGGTTTGGTTGTATTTAAAGAGTTAAATCAGGAACTGTAAGAGACTTTGTTGAATTCAGTTGCCCATTGAGAAGTAGGTAACTCACAGAAGATAATAAAAACCAGGCTTTCTTTTTTTTCCTGAATTTATATCTCCTGCCCAATGGTCCCAAGAGTATAACTTTGGAAATTTGTGCTTGTTATTCCTGAGAGCCCATTCTCTTCTTGGTAGCCCAGAGTCTCCATACATTTATATTAACTGAGGTTCAAACTCATATGTTTATTGCTGTCTAGTTAAGTGACTTACTTATACATCACAAGGGACTTCCTGGCCTTTGTGTCATGTTCTCAAAATATCATCTTCAGTAAGAAAATGGCTAAAGCCCTCCGCCACCTCAACGTGCCTGTCACTGTAGTGCTGGATGCTGCTGTTGGGTAAGTGCTTTGTGCCTTGACCACACTGGGCTGTCCTTGCCCACACTGGGGATGGCCCCAAGGGAGTATTCAGATTGTAGGGTTAAGACCCACTCTGACTCTGCTGTGGGTGTCTCTTTACTAGCTGCCCTGACCAGTGTGCTGGTTCCAAGAGGCCCCAGTGGTACGCAGGAGACATAGGGTGCAGTCAGGGAGGAGCTATCTATGAGTGTCAGTACTTTTGAAGAGCACAATGCCAAGGTCACAGAGTCAACAGCAGAGTGACCTGTGCCCCTTTAGTTTCCGTCAACTTGAAACACTGGGAGTACATTCATGACTGTCCAATGGGGTGGTTCATATTATCTGATGGGAACATCCCATGCTGCCTGATAGGACAGTAACACAAGTACATGGGACAGTTGTGCTTGGACCACTGATGGCTCAAAGCCGCCCACCAGTTAAGCTCACCAATTACAGCCCCAGGTGAGCATGCCCCGGCTATACTCAGAGCCCAGGCAGCCCGTCTGCTGTGTCATGAGAACACAGTGCTCAGAGCCCCCTTAGAAAGATGTATAGTGCAGGAAGTTAGAAATCAATCAAGACTAAGCATTTTGAAAGCTGGGTATGGTTGGTCTATAATCCCGACACAGGAAGATTATTACAAATTCAATGCCAACCTGGGCTGCACAGTACATTTGAGCCAGCCTGAACCTCATACTGAGACCCTGTCTCAAGTAAAAAAGAGTAAACATGTTGAGTAATTTACAAACTAGTGATTTTTAAAAGAAAAATTGCCTTTACCATTATTTTTTTTTCTTCTTGGTACTACAGATTGAAGCAGGACCTCTCTAGGTGCTTTTTTTTTTTTTTTTTTTTTTTCTCTTTTTGAGACAGGGTCTCACTATGCAGTTCAGGCTGGGCTTAAGCTCACTTTGTAGCTCAGGCTGGTCTCTTAACTCACAACAATCCTCCTGCCTCAGCCTCCCGAGTGCTGGGATTGCAGGCCTGCGCCACCATGCCCGGCCGTGTAGGTCCCTCTTCATGAGCTATATTCCTAGCTTTTTAAAAAATTTTTGAGACAACATCTAAGTTGCCCAGACTTGGTTTGAATTTGTAATCTTTGTGCCTCAGCCTTCCAGAGTTATGGGAGATTATGTGTGTACAATATCACATGTAACAAGAAAGAGCCTTAAATTGAGCATGTGATTCCAACTTCTGAGCTCAGGATTTTAAAAGTTGGGTTTTATTTGTCTGGAAGAGCCGGGCATGGTGGTGCAGGCCTGTAATCCCAGCACTCGGGGGGCTGAGGTAGGAGGATTGGTGTGAGTTTGAGACCAGCCTGAGCTACAAAGTGAACTTAAGGCCAGTCTGAACTGCACAGTGAGACCCTGTCTCAAAAAGACAAGAAAAAAAAAAATTGTGTAGAAGTAGAACAGAAGCTAGTGTGTCTTAGCCGTGCGGCTAAGTGCTATCATGCAGCTCTAGCTTCAGGCACATAAGTGTGCACACAAGCTGGGTGCCAGCATGAATCATCTATCAGATCATAAGGTCATGATCAAAAAAAGGTCTTCTTTGGCTCAGCGTGATGGCATGCACATCTCTAAGTACAGCACTCAGCAGATATAGCAGGATTGGCCTGGGCTACAAAGTGCGTTTAATTAAAGCTAGGCTGAACTGTACAGTGAGACCTTGTCTCAAAAAAGTTTGGGGGGGCTGGGGAGATGACTCTGGAATAAGCACTTCCCTGGCAAGTGCAAGGGCCTGAGTTCAATCCCCGGTTTCACCAAAAAGAAAAAAATTTAACTGTTGTGTCCTCTTACCTACTCTCTTGAGTTTCAACTCTTTGTTTTGTTTGCATTTTCCCAGCTACATCATGGAGAAGGCAGATTTGGTCATTGTGGGCGCGGAAGGTGTGGTTGAGAATGGAGGCATCATTAACAAGGTAGGAAGCTCTGGGTGCAGGGCAACAACACTGCCCATCCTTTCTCCTCCTGATTGTCTTAAGCCTCAGCTGATCCACTGCATTGGCCACCCAAACTGGTCTGGACAGCATGACCTTGTCTCAAAATAAAAAATAAAAAAGGCTGGGTGTAGCTCCCAGATAGAGCACTTGCTTGCCTAGTACATGCAAGGCCCTCCATTAAATCGCTAGTGCTGCAGCAAATGAGCAGTCTTGATGCACATAGTGTGTGTGTCTGTCTGTATATCTGTCTCACCATGCAGTTCAGGCTGGCCTTGAACTCACTTTGAGCCCAGACTGGTCTCAAGTTTGCAACGATCCTCCTGCCTCAGCCTCACAAGCTTAGGGGACAAGCATATGCCACCACATTAGCTTTTTGAGTCGGACCTATTTCCCCAGTGGCTCACTGTCCACCCTGTGCAGGCGCTTCAGGATGCCACTCATTCCAACCATGTTGAAGCAGTTCTCACTCCCAAGGGTCATCTGGGCCAACCCTGCTTTGGCTTTTGCAGGCCCACTCTGTGGCCTGCATCTGTGAACAGCAATCAGAGTTCCTTGGATGTGTAAACTGGTACGGTTTTTATCATTTCCCTGGTAACCAGTAGTCCCAAGTGTCTTTCTCATGCTTAGGAGACCTTTGTGTATCTTTAGAGAAATATTTCCAAAGGTCCCAATTCCAAAGCCAGAATTACATGCATTATGTTGATTCCTACTGTCACTTCCACTTCAAATGTGCCTCAGGAACTGACCCTTCCCCACGTTCCCTGACCCCCAGATTGGAACCAACCAGATGGCTGTGTGCGCCAAGGCACAGAACAAGCCTTTCTATGTGGTTGCAGAAAGTTTCAAGTTTGTGCGGCTCTTCCCGTTGAACCAGCAGGACGTCCCCGATAAGTTCAAGGCAAGTTCTACTCAAGCACTAATGCTAAGTCCCTGCAAATTGCAATCCTCAGAATGTCCCAGAAAGTTCTTCACTTCCTACTGCCATTTTCTGCCACACATGGGATAAGTTCCTCATGATAAGGGCAGCACCCTTTGTCAGCTGTATGAGGTATGGAGGTTGGTGGCTGCAGTCCATTCTTGCCAGCTGACTGTGTTCAGCACCCAATGCCACCACCACAAAATGATCATAGCCCTGTCTTACCACTTTGTCCATTGAACATGAGGTTCCTTAGCTGTAGCGTGGGGTCACATCTGACGTGAGGCCTGTCCACACAGAGGGTGTGGCCTTGCACCTGGCACACAAAGGGCTCTCCAGGTCCAGAGGCACTCCAAGGGGAACTGGCTCCACTGTGTCCTCAGCTACCTCTGCCATGTGTCCCGCAGAGGCTGGGTACCCACCCATAGCAGCTACCTCCCCACTCTGTGGCTGGGGCTAGGCCCTGTCTGGTGGGACCAGAGCAGTTGATGCAGGCTTCTTCTCTCTGCAGTACAAAGCAGACACCCTGAAATCCGTGCAAGCCAAGCAGGACCTGAAAGAAGAGCACCCGTGGGTGGACTACACTTCCCCTTCCCTGATCACCCTGCTGTTCACAGATCTGGGTGTGCTCACACCCTCAGCGGTCAGTGACGAGCTCATCAAGCTCTACCTCTAGCTGCGCCCTGCCACCCAGCCAAAACTGGCTTTTTTCTTTTTTTTTTTTTTTGGCAGAACCGGGGATTGAACTCAGACCCTTGCACTTGCCAGGGAAGCTCTTATTCCACTGAGCCATCTCCCGGCCCCAAAACTGGACATTATAAACACAGAATCATTAATACTGGAGTATCTTTTATTCATAGCTCAGTCCCATCTAAATTTGTTCTAAAATCAAACCTAAACTTGCTTAATTTCCATAAACTTGCAGTTACTGGCCGTTTCTGGAAACCCATTAGACTGTAGACTCCCTGGCTGATAAAAGCCTGTGTGTATCCCCCAGCACATTTCACTGGCTTACAAGTGTCCATGAGGAGCCGGGCACGGTGGCACAGACTTATAATCCCAGCACTTTGGAGGCTGTGGCAGGAGGATTGTAAGTTCAAGACCAGCCTGAGCTACACAGTGAACTTAAGGCCAGCCTGAACTGCATAGTGAGACCCTGTCTCAAAAAGACCAAAAACAATCATCCATGAGGGGCTGGGGAGATGGCTCAGTGGAATTAGCGCTTCCCTGGCAAGCGCAAGGGCCTGAGTTCAATCCCTGGTTCTGAGAAAGTGTCCAAAGTGATATGCTGTAGATGGGTACCCCATCTACAGTCTGCGCCTCTGGTGCAGTAACAGCAGCTGGCCAGGACCCTACACTCAGTGCCTCATAAGAAGGTAGGAGCCGGGTGTGGTGGCGCATGCCTGTAATCCCAGCACTCGGGAGGCTGAGACAGGAAGATTGTTTCGAGTTTGAGACCAGCCTGAGCTACAAAGTGAGCTCGAGGCCAGCCTGAACTGCATAGTGAGACCCTGTCTCAAAAAGACAAAAAAAAAAGAAGGTAGGAGACAAGCCTCGAGGAACCTGCAACAGGGCCAACCAGGCAGAGCAGGCTATGAGACACAGGGGGCCTGTAGGGCATGGTTCACTGCTCCTCCTGGAGTATTTGGAAATCCAGATTCTGTATCTGTTAAAGATAGGAATTTCCTATCTTTAGGTTGGGTCCTAAACAGCTTTTTGGACTTGTGAACAGATTATCTTTACAAATAAATTGTATGGAAGGATACAGTGTCACCTCAATACCGATCTCTCCACTCATCAGCAGCCTCCATTGGGACATGCACAGGAAGGAATGGCTCACCACCAGGAGGAATAAACAGCACTGGGGCAGTTTACAAAATTACCCTGGCCAGGTGTGGTGGTGCACACTTATCACCCTAGCATTCCAGAGGCTGGGGTAGGATCACTACGAGTTCAAGGCCAGCTGGCTATACAGTGAACGCAAAGCCAACCTGAAATGCCCAGTGAACTCTCAAAAAAAGGAAAATAAAACTGCATGTTTGCTACTTTGTAGATGTTCCATGCAGGGGATCAAGGGTCAAGGGAAGCCCAGGAGACTAGTATACCTCAGTATCTTATGTGGAATAGTGTAAGGAAATCTTGGGAAAAGTGCCCTTTAATTTAGGTGACCAGAGACTGGGTGTGATGGCATGTGCCTGTAATCCCAGCTCTTGGGAGGCTGTCAATACGCAGATCACTAGGAGTCCGATCTAGTAGTGAGACCCTGAATACCCTGTAGACCCTTCCCTAAAAATATAAAAAAAAAATTAGGTGACCATTAGTCACTTGACATTTCCTCCTCAGCAATCTTCAGATCTGATAGTTTCATAAAACAATCACCCAGGTAAAGGCACTCACTGCCCGTCTGTAGGGGCTGCTGTTCTCCACTGTCTTATGAAGCTTCAGCAGTCATCCTCTGACAGCCCAGGCTCTGCTGTCCCAGTTGCTCTTTTGCGGCTCATCAGCAAGCTCTTCTCAAATTCATCTTCAGTAATCTTGCCTTTCTTAAGCCTTTTCAAAAGTCTTGTATCATTAAGAAGTTCCTCCATGTCCTCATCTTCAATGTCAGATCCCTGTGTGCACAAGAACCCAACAGACTGAATCTTGCCACGGTGTACCAGTGCTGGCAGTAGCACAGTCCTGTCCCTCAGTCCAGCTGTGGTCCATCCTCCTGTAGTTCCCCCCACCCATTCGTCAACACAGTACAGAAATCCCATAGGATTTCCCTCCCCACTCCAAGATTCTATCTAGTTCAGTAATTTATGTCATAACAAGGTTTTCGGGAGGCACACTCATGCATAAGGCACAAACACCCAAACATCATGCTTATGAACTATACTTCGGTAATGTTTGTTCTGGCTTTTTATTTTGAGACAGTGTCTCACTGTAGTTCAGGTGGGCCTTGAACTTGCTATGTAGCCCAGGCCCACCTTGAACTCATAGTGATTCTCCTGCCTCAGCCTCCTGGGGGCTGGGATGACAGGTACACATCACCCCCAACTTGTTCTGAATTTAACCAAAATGAAAACTGCTGAGTTTACCTCTTCTCTTTTTCTTTTCTCATTCATTTTCTTTTTCCTCTCCTTTTTGGCTTTCTGCTTTGACCAAGCTTTATTTTTTATGAATTTCCTTCTCCCTTCATTTTCTGTTTTCTCTTTTCTTTGCTGCTCCAGTAGTTTCTGCCTCTGCTTCTCCCTGGCTTTGTCTTTAAACGGAATCGTGTCTGTGTTAATATTCACAGGCACAAAATCTGGAAACTGCTTGCCTTTGAGCTCTGGCATCCTGGGCATCCTCAGCAGGGCAAAACCTCGAGCAAGACTAGCAAAATCAAGATCTAATTAAACCAAAATATCAGAGTTAGCACACCCAAAAGATGGTGTAGAAATCAACAGTGGTAGGTTCCTCAAAATTGAATCTTTTCTAACTTTATGGGTTTGTTTTAATACTAAAATTAATTTCATTTCTACCAAGTAAAAATGAACCAGCAGCCAGTGGTCAGTCTGTGTCAATTCAAAGCTTAGGAAAGCATCCTCTGGTTTTTTTTTTTTTTTTTTTTGGTGGAACTGGGGAATTGAACTTAGGCCCTTGCACTTATTCTACTGAGCTATGTCCCCTGAAAACATTTAAGAACATCAGTGAACACTACTTTGAACAGCCATGGAAGGCAAGCTCCAACTCACCCTTCAGCCGGAAGATGAGGCTGCACTCGTGCTTGGCATAGGCCTGGACGTGGGACACAAAAGCCCTCATGCCCTTCTCAAACACAGCTCTGTCAGCCAGGGCCAGGGCCTTGAGCTTTGGCAGCAGGTCCACCACATTCCCCGGGGGCTGCGTCTCCTGCAGTGGGCACTGCACAGGGCACACACTCTCCACCTTCCTCCCCCACACCCCATGCAAACCCCCAGCGTGCCCTGCCGGCCTTGCCTGCACCCAGAACGCAGGCAAACAAAGCCCATACCCAGCCCTAGTATTTCCCTTAAAGTTTTTTTTTTTTTTTCAGAACCAGGGACTGAACTCAGGCCCTTGTGCTTGCCAGGCCTTAAAGTATTTTAAATAAAACTTTAAAATGCAATTTCTCAGGCCAGGCCCGGCAAGTGCAAGGTACAGTCTGATCCCTGGTACCAAAATTTCTCAGCATGACCCCCACCCGGGCCCCACAGCAGCTGCCACCTAGGGCCGTGCACCTCACTGAGCCACCCCAAGAGCTGGAGAAGGGCTGTTCCATGTGGGGTGAGGAGCCTTACACTTTGGTTGATGGCAAGGAAACTGACGTAGGCCTCCTCCATGGGCAGCAGAAACACAAGGGCACTGCCGCCATGGCCTATACGGGCTGTGCGGCCACAACGATGCACGAAGGCGCTGTGGGAATATGGATAGATGGGGCCAGCGCCTATGGGACCACCAACCCCTCGGCTAGCTGCTGCCCCAGAAGGGGAAACGACCAACTGCAAGGAACAGACACTGAGGACAGACAAAACTTAATGACAGCTGTTTACTTCTAATTCAGGAGTCCCACCTGTGTGACATCCCTGCCTTTCTCTAATCAGACGAACAATGGAAAGTATAAAGACAAAGGACCTGTAGCCTCATAAGTGCTCATCACTAGGGCAGGGGGACACACAGGTTCCCCCCTTCATTTGGAAGCCCATTGTTATGGTTTGTATCTAGTTATTCCCCCAAAGCCTTCTGTGAATCATGTGGCAGTAACTGTTTGAGGTGCAGTGCATGGCTCAAGGGGCACCGCCAGAGGACCAGGGCAGGGCTTGAGGGGCGGGGCCAGAGGCACAAGCTGTTAAAGTGGCTGGCCTGGGCTTTCTCAGAGGTGGAGAGGGTCATCCCGGATACGGCAGGGCCACAGGCTTTCCTCCAGTGTCGTAAAGCCTCCAGTAACTGAGCTAAATAAACCTTTTCTTGCCCCATTTAGAGTGCTGGGTATTTGTCCCAGCAATGAGAGAAGAGTAAGACACCAATCTTGGGAAAATGTGCTTTCTGTGGCAAAAATCACTGCAATTTCCACATTTGGCATCTTGATTCTTTTCACTTAAGCATCTATTGCAGCAACTGGAGTTTCTGAAAGTAGCTTTTATTGCTGCAATAGGGCGTCACAACTGACACTTGCACCCCATGGAACTGGCCTATTCCCTACTTTCACCATGGAAAGCAGTGCTTTGAACAATCCAGGCTGCTACCTTCCTATAGAGCTGGGCCCCTGTGCTCTGGCACCTACCTCGCGTTGCTGGGAGGATCATACTGCAAAACCCAGTTAACTTCAGGAATGTCAATTCCCCGAGCCATCACATCGGTGCACACCAAAATCCCACTGCAAGAGGAGAAAGCTGCTGAGTAGGAGGATACCACCTCTGCATCCTTCGAGGTCCCCACTGCAGCAACGTTCTGGGTGCACACGGAAACAATTCTGACTAATGGCAATATTTCCATTTTTCTATTGTCCCAAGAATCTCCAAGGCTTTACAAGTTCCCAATCTAAATAGGCAGTGCAGGAAACAATGAAAGGTGTTTTAATTCATGTGTTTCCATTGGACATACATGACGGAACAGTGGCAGGCCTAACCCTGTTTCATTACATGACTGAGGAAACAGCTATCTGTGTCACTGGATTCCCCAGAGGCCTTTTGTGTGACCAAATCATGATTAGTAGGAAATGATTATTTTAACAACCAAAAACAAGCTGTAGTCACCAGTACCCCTAGTTCCCTGCTGCATGGCTACCACCCTGACCACCTAAAGGTGGTTTCATCCAGGGGGACAAACCGATCAAAACCTCCACTGGCCAGACCCCACGAGTCTAGGAATATGCATGAGCCATGTGCTCCTGTCCTCATAATATCTATAGTGACATGTCCTCATAATATCTATAGTGACAGAAGTGGCCCAGTGCATGGTGTGCTGCAGTGGGGTCTCCACTCCTACAGAGACAACTTGGAAAGAGGGTGTGAGGAGAAGGAGGTTCCTTGGGGTGATGGGCCCATCTGGCTCCAGCAAAGGGGCCATGTCTCAAGAGAAGCCAGTTTACCTCTGCAGCTTACGAAAGTCCATGAAAATCTTGTTCCGCTTGTACTTCATCTTCCCATGAATGCACATGATCCTCACGCCCTTCACCAGGGCCTCCAGGGCCTTCCCATAGTACTCCACACAGGCACATGTGCTGCAGGGGGACAGGGCTCAGGGCTACAGCTGGGAAGAGGCAACCAGCAACAGGCACAGGAGGACTGATGGCAGAGCCTCTTGGGAGAAGGGAATGGGATGTGGGGTGGAATGACCACAGAGACATCCATACTAAGCTCCAGGCTAGAAATCCTCTTGGCCAATCAAAAGCCAAGCTTTTGGCAAAAATCCCTAAAGTATGACTCAAAACTTGAGGATGTGCCACTGTCTAAAGGAATCACCTGGGTGTAGTAGCACATGGCTATAATCCAGTCTGGGCTACATAGTGAGGTCCTATCTCAAAAAGCTGTAAGATGTCAAGAATATTCCTGCTTTTCTCATGGAAAAACACTCCTTCAATTAGCAGGACTCATAAAGCATCTGATCAAGTACATCTTCTCTGCCAGCCCTCTAATGGGGTGATTCCACCAAAGGCACATGGGGGGCTGGAGCAAGGTCACCTCTCAGAGACTCCTGGAGAAATAGTCCAGGTCAGGGCACTCAGCTTTAAGTATCTGAGTGGTTTACCTGGCAACCTGTTCCTAAATCTACAATGGGAAAGCCGGGCATGTGGCACATGCCTGTAATCCCTGCACTCGGGAGGCTGAGGCAGGAGGATTGTTGTGAGTTCGAGACCAGCCTGAGCTACGAAGTAAACTTAAGGCCAGCCTGAACTGCACAGTGAGACTCTGTCTCAAAAAGACAATACATACATGCATACATATAGTGGGAGGAATCCACATCCTTCTGCAGTTTAAGGAAATGAAGTGCACCCAGGGGTAATGCGAGTCCCCACCACACTGGCTAAGGATTCCAAACCCAACTCCTGTGTTAAATACCTTGCGCTGGGCAGAGGACTATTATTCTTTGCTGTTTTCCACAAGATACATGAGCATACTTTAAGGTAGTGGCCAAAACCCTTAGTTCTTTTTCTAAGTACTTGCTTGCAGTACATAATGACAATATCCACCGACAGCCCAGTTCTTAAAAGTAGTCTGAAGGGTTTGGAAATCAGCTTTGTAGTGCACCCCTTCAAGCAGAGTGCAATTGTGCGGCCTTCACTCTATCTCTGAAGGCTGTGCATATGCACATGAGTCACCTACTTTTACTTCTTCATGGGGGACAGGGCCCACACAACTAGTGCATTTTGCTGGTAGAAAGGTGGATGGAAATACACATAAAAATGATAGTGCCAAAACAGCAACACAGGTGCCAAGCGTGATGGCGCACACCTATAATCCCAGCACTCAGGAAGACTGTTGTGAGTTTAGAACCAACCTGGGGGCTGGCAAGATAGCTCAGCGGACTAAAGCGCCTGCTAAGCAAGCTCTAAGGGACCGTGGTTCGATCCCCAGCACCACATGCCATGCCAGCCCCTCCCCCGAGGGCAGGCTGAGCTGACACCCCCCCCCTGCAAAAAAGAATCAGTGATGTGTAGCAAGACACTGTAATAAATAAATTAAAAAATAGAACCTGGTCTACAAAGTGAGTTCAAGACCAGCCTGCACTGCATAGACCCTTTCTCAGAAAGACAACAACAAAAAATCAGTACAGATGGGTTTGGGGGGGGGGGAACAACCCAGCCAAAGAATGTGTGTGGTGCTCCCTGCTTTGTGACCACAGGAAACTGAACAAGGCAGATATGGAGGATGGCCCAACCACTTCCTTCAGCTGAAGTTGGCAAGTGCCAAACAGCTCCTAAGAAAGCTTTTGGCCTTCTATCAAAAAGGCAAAGACAAAGCTAGCAACACCCTCCTCCCAGTTCCTCCATCACCTGGCTTCTATGCAGATACCAGGTGGCTCCTAGGACAAAAATATGCAGCTGGGCCCAGGCTGCTGCAGAGCCACAGTAACTGTGAATCCAAAGCCCTCTCCTCTGGGCCACAGGAGCAGAGCCTGAGGCTCCCCTGCCTGGAACTAAGGCCCCAAGACTGCAGTCCCCTCCACACACACACACCTGTACTGGAGCCCAGAGGGTTACCTGAAAAAGACCAGGTGTTTTTCCTGCTTGTGGTTCTGAAGAAAATGTATCAGCTGATTGAACTTTTCGTCTGCCTTACACACCTTCAACCAAAAAAAGGAAAATTTTTAAAACATTTTTTAAAAAAATCAGTAATTACCACACCTATTTTCAGTCTCAGCCTTCAATGTGACAAAATCCTGCCCTCCAGAACAGTGCCTGGCTGCTGGCTGGAAATGTAAGTTAAGCCACAAGGTCATAAAACTCTGATCCAACACTCCTCAGTGACCTTGCTGGCCGTAGCTCCTCAGAACAAAGGCGGGTTCGGGACAAGAACCACCATGTGAGGCAAGCACAGCCATCTGGAAAGGCAAGCCAGCCACTCCCAGGACCGAGAGATGCCCACCGCTGTGTCTCCACTACCACTCACTTCCATCCCTGGCAGACTACAGGCCCAGGAGCAGCTCCCAGGCATCAGAATGAAGGCTGCGCGTACACTGGCCCTCATGCACTCACACAAGCACACAGAACAGAAAGCTGCAGTGGCACCTGCTGGGTCTCAGCACTGGCCACACAGGCACTTACTGTGTCCTGAGCACTATTCTGACCGCTCCAGAAAGTGGTACCACCACAGCACCGCTCACAGGTGGTGACAGTGCAGCCAGTTACTCCACACAGGACAAAGCCACTATCTGCACGCAGAACCCCACATTGTGCAATATGCTGAGCCCTTCCCTCCCCTGGGACTTATTTGAGAACAGCTCCCACTCAGAAAAGTGCACAGAGGCTTTCCACACCCTATCCCAGCAAGTGCCCATGTCTGATCTTCAAGCTCCTACTCAGCCAGGATAGAGCCTCCTCCACAGCCAGTGCACACCATAGCACCCTAGTGTGCTGCACAGGCTTCACACAGCCATGTCCAGGGCCTAGAGAGCCCATCCCAGAGTTGGGGAGGTCTCAATGCCACATGAGCCGTGGCCGAAGCCCAGCAATGGAGGAGAGGGCTCTGCTGACCTCATGACTGAGCCATCAAATGCCCACACCTGCCCACTGCCTCAAGAAGAAATGACAGCAAGGATTTGGCCACCATAGATCCAGATGGCTGAAGGGCAGGTCAGACAGAGCGTCTGCCCACATGGTCTATCAAACTGCACCCCAGTGCCACCTGACTCCTCAGCAATCATGGTATTGTCTACATCCACTCACGTGTGATACATATGTAGGGGCTGGGGAGACAGCTTGGTTGTCTAAGCACCTGTCTGGCAGGCACAAGAACCTGGGTTTGATCCCCAGTACTGCGTGCGGTGCCAGCCCCCGCACCATGCTGGCCACTGAAACCAGGTGTGGTGGCACATGCCTATAATCCCAGTGCTAGGGATGTTGAGAACAGGAGGATCACTCTGAGTCTGAGCTGCACAGTGAGACCCTGTGCCAAGTAGGTAAATAAATAAGATTTAAAAAAAAAGAAGAAGAATCATGACGTGATACAAATGTCTATTCCACTGGGCTGAGAGGTTCACGGATGCTGTCCTAAGACATCGCTTATCTGTCATTCAGATCATGTTTCCAGCTCTTTCCCTCAACACTATGCCACAGGTCGTATTCTACATTTCCACTTCGTAATGATCCCCACACAGATCTAAGAACACCAGCTGCCCCAGTGCTCACCATGTAGTAGTTCTGCAGCCGTGAGGGTGTCTTCTGGGTGCTGCTGGCTGCCACCCCCTTCTCCTTCACTGAAATGCGCACAGGGTTGCGAAGCCCGGCGCGTACCAGGTTCTCCACCTCCTGCGTCTGTGTGGCCGAGAAAAGGCCTGTTCTCCTCTGCTTTGGCAGGAACTCCAGGATTGTATTGATGCTGAGGAAAGACAAGTCTATGCTCAAGCCCTGGCCGACAGCAGTCAACACAGCACTACATAGAAATGCCGGCATGGTGATGCATTCTAGGCCAGCCAGGGCTACATAGTGAGTTCAAGGCCAGACTGCACTACTAACCAAGACCCTGTCTCAAAAAAGAAAAAAAGGGAAAGAAGCCAACAAAATAGTTAACAGTAGTGGAAGTGAAATTATAAACAATAAGTGCAATGGGAGAAAGGGCATGAAAGAATACAGTATAATTAAGCACTTTGGAGATTAAAACTCACTGTGCCTTAGACTATATGAATCCATTATATGGTATCTGAATGAGATCCCCCTCCCCAGAAACTTAAACAACAAAAACGTAGGGCTGGCCAAAGAGCTCAGTGGATTAAATTGCCTGCAAGCAGGGGTTTAATCCCTGGGCCTGCCATGCCCCTAGGGCACACTAAAACAGTGATTAAAACTGGGTGTGGTGGCACACACACCTGTAATCTCAGCTCATGGGAGGCTGTAAACAGGCAGATCACTGAGTCACATCTAGTAGTGAGACCCTAAACACCCTGTAGACCCTTCCCTAAAATACAGAAAAGTAAATAAATAAACAATAAACAACAAAAACTTGAAGGAAAACACATTTTAAGATCAAAGCTAGAGAGCCAGGGAGATAGCTCAGTGGCATAAGCACCTGCCTGGCAAGCGCAAGGTCATGAGTTTGATCCTTGGTACCACCAAAGGAAAAAAAAAAAAAAAAAACAATGAAAGCTAGAATTGGAAGAAAGTAATGACAAAGTCTAAAGGCCTAAGCTACCTAATGATTTGAAACTCCAGTAAGTGTGGAATAAAAGTAGTCCTGCAGCAATAAAGGGGCTCACTTCGCTTTCTCTGCTGGCACCACCTACCCACACCCATGGAGCCTGAGAGCCAGTACCTGGCCTCAAATCCCATGTCCAGAAGTCTGTCTGCTTCATCCAGCACCAGAATGTCCAGGGCCCGCACACAGCTGACCAAATCCAAGCCCTCTGCCTTCCTCCGGAACATGTCCTCCAGGCGACCCGGTGTGGCCACGATGATGTTTCCTCTTTGGGAAGAAAGGTAGTATTTGCCACACAATCTGCAACTTGGGAATACTGATGACATATCACGTTTCAGCCAGAGATTTAGCTCAGTGGTGCAGTACCTGCCTGGCAAGTGTGAGGTCCTGAGTTTGATTCCCAGTACCCCTGACTCCCCAAAAATCAATTTTCATAGTCCTCAAAGTCATCTAATCCCAGTGAGGAGGAAGAGGCCAGGGCATACCATGGTGCAAGGCAGAGGGAGGGCTCCAGAGTCAGATCTGGGTTCCTGAGCCAGAAGAGCAGCTGGGAAGGGTGCACCTGGTAGTGGAAAGCAGCCAGCAGCAATCCTGGGAGCAGGGGCAGCCTGCAGGACATGCCTTGGGGGATGGCCCTGAGATGTCCCTGTGCTGGCCCACGTCTAGGGTTCAGGGCCCACAGCAAGGCCAGCAAGGAGGCAGAGGAAGCAAGCTCACCCTTGTCGCTTGAACCTTTCAACATCTTCTCCGGGGTTCCTGCCTCCAATCCAAAGAATCTGGCTAAAATAGGAATGAGACTGTGAACAAGTCAGGCCTGACAATGGCCCAGGGCAGCGGGGACCAGCACCCAACTCACCTGAACTGGGGGAAGTACTTTGTGAAGTGCGCCAGAACCTCATCGATCTGAATGGCCAGCTCACGAGTGGGGGTGATGATGATGGCACCCACCTACCCAAAGGGAAGGGGAGTGTGGCAGTGAGCAGGGGGTACTACACAAGCCCGAACCCCTTCTCCTGCAGGACTAGTGCTCAGGGAAACAGCACTTGCTAGGCTTTGGCAGAGCACCAGGCCACAGCAGCCATCACCTGCTCCAAATTCCTATCACCTGTCATTATGCATGTGACCACTGAGTTAGTGAGCCTGGAACTGCCGCCCCTACAGGAAGCACGAAGTCTAGTTCCTGCAGGTCTCTAGGCACATCTTCATGAATCAGTCAATGCCATTTTACACAGGTTTGGTTTAAATAATCTTGTTTACTGTTTACCATTGATTTGTGACCACTGTACTTAGGACCAAAAGCAGTATGACTCAGACCTGAAAGAAGTTTATCTAACATACTTTCAGTAGAAACAACATGAGGGGAGCAATTTCAACAGTAAAATCAGCAGGAAAAACCTTACAAATGTAAAAAACTATGCACTAAGCAGACTGTGAGAAGGGTCCCCACATGAGCAGAGGGACTAATGTGGAAACACAGAGCACACTAACAATGAGAATAGACCATTGTTCACTTTTTCAATTTTGAGGGACTCCTGGCCCATCTGTGAACCCTCTGATGACCAAGTGACAATCACTTCAGTGACTCACCTGATTCTTCTTTAGCTTCTCTTCCCTTTTCAGAAGAATTTCCAGGATGGGGATGACAAAGGCAAGGGTTTTGCCACTACCTGTGACCTACAACAGAGAGAAGATTTTGGTTTCCTCCCCAACCCCAGTTCCCTGGAAGGGGCCGTGGGACAGGCTAAGACAGAGCACTCACCGCTTCTGCAGCAACATCTTTGTTCTTCATGAACAGAGGGATGGTTGCAGACTGGGGAGAGATTATACAGCACTGGTTAAAAAATGTCACAAATTCATGGTGGCACCCAAGCCCCAGGGACAGTGTGTGACTGATGAGACCCTGAGTAACCAAGACACTTAGCACTGTGTTTGAAGGTGTTTTCTACTGTCACAGAACAATGACTCAAATACGCTCTCCTGGTTCACATACCATGGAGGGCCTCCACGTTGTACAAGAAGACCGTCCCTTTGGTATCATAGACTGAAGCAACTATAGCTGGAGCAGAATCAGGGCGGGCCCAGAGTCACTCCCTCCAAGACTCTGCTCTTGGTCCCAAAGCCTGCACCTAGCCCATCATAGCATGAACACACAATTCCAGTACTGGCCACATCTCCAGTGGTGACTTCTGTCACTGGAGATATCTTTCATGTATGGTGGCGCACACTGTCATTTCAGCACTCCAGAGGCTGAGGCAGGAGCATCACAAATTTGAGGCCAGCCTGAGCTACATGGAAAGACCCAATCTCAACTCAACAAAACAAAACCCAGGTGAAAGAAAATGTGACTGGCCTCTTCCAGCTAGATGCCAGGGATACTGAAAAACATCCTACACTGCCCAATACAGGCCTAGAACAGTTTTCTCTCCCAAATGTCAACAGTGCCAAGTCTGAGGACCCAGCTCTGTTGTCCAAAAGAAACATAATGTGAGTCATATCTGTACTTTTGAACTTCATAGTAACAAGCTGGCTTGGTGATATAAGCCTGTATTTCCAGCCCTAGGGAGGCTGAAGCAGGAGGATTGCCCAAGTGGCAGGAGGACTTCCCCAAGTTCAAGCCTAGCTGGGCTACATAGTGAGACCCAGTCTCCAAAAAAAAAAAAAAAAAAAAAAAGTGTAGTAGCTATAAAAAAAAAGAAAATGAAATTGCAATAATGTTATTTAATCCAATATATTTAAAATATTATCATTTTGGGCTGGTGAAATAGCTTGTTAGCCTAAGTGCCTGCCTGGTAAGCACAAGGTTCTTAGTTTGATCCCTGGTACTGCATGCCATGCTGGCCCCAAAACTGGGCATTGTGGTGCACACTTGTAATCTCAGTGCTGGGGAGGCTAAGACAAAAGTATCACTACAAGTCAGTAGCAAGACCCAGTATCAAAAATAAAATAAAAACAGCTGGCCAAATAACCCAGCAGATCAAAGTGAATGCTTAGGCAGACGCTGGGGCCAGGATTTACGCCTGTAATCCCAGCACTTGGGAGGCTGTAAACAGGGTGATCACTGAGTCTGATCTAGACAATGCGATCCTGTATACCTTGTACACCCTGTCCTAAATACAAAAAAAAAAGTCACTTTAGTATTTAATCAATATTACACAATTAATGAGTTTGTTTTTTTGTTTTGTTTTTTTGCTTTGGTTTTATTTTATTGGCACTGGGAATCAAACTCAGGACCTTGAACTTGTCAGGCAGGCTCTGTGCCCCCGAACTACATTCCCAACCCTTTGGTTTTAGTTCTGGGACATGATTGCACCATGTATCCCAGGCTGGTCTCAAACTAGCTATTGTAAGCCAAGCTGGCCTTGAATTTACAGTCCTCTTGCCTCTGCTCCAGAGTGCCAAGATTGCAGGCACATGTCACTGTATATGGCTTTTTCCTTTTTTTTTTGGTCTTTTTTTGAGACAGGGTCTCACTATGCAGTTAAGGCTGGCCTTACGCTCACTTTGTAGCTCAGCCTGGTCTCAAACTCACAACAATCCTCCTGCCTCAGCCTCCCAAATACTGGGATTACAAACCTGTGCCACCACGCCCGGCTTTCCATTCCTTTAAAATCCAGGGTGTCATGTTACTTGTAGCACTGGTGGGTGAGGTAGCACCCACCTCATATGGACTCGTCTAGTGCCAAGGGTGCTGGCCAAGCAACTGCAGACACTGAGCCCTGGGAGTGCTGTGTGCACAGTCTGGCACACAGCACTCCCAGTTTTTATCCCCAACCCTGCCTGTCCCCCTTCCTATCCCTCTGGGGACCACAGGGACATCTCAAACTCAGCATCCTAGAACAGAACTCTCAAAACGAAAATAAGCAAGCAAGAACCCTCCATCCCTCTAGATCCCATTTTTTGGAGGGCGGGAGGTCCAGGTATTGAACTCAGGCCCTTGTGCTTGCCAGAGAAGCGCTTATTCCACTGAGCCAACTCCCTGACCCTTTAGATCCCTTTTCCTAACCCTACCCCAGCCCTTGGCGACCCTGGATCTGTCTCTAAGTGGGCACTGCTCCCACCCTACTTCAGCCCAATGTCATCTCAGATGACAGTGGTGGTCCTTGCTTCTCTTCTCCCGCCACAAATCATCCTCTCCACACCGCTGGGGCAAGGCTGCCCTTCTTACCACACAAGAGGGCTCCCACTCTGAGCCAAACCTGAGGCTGTGCCCACCTATGGCTTCTTTCTGCCAACTCTTATATCACTCTGGTGCTCTTCCGGCGTCAAGCTCACCTCCAGTCAGACCCAAGGCGTGAGTGGCTTTCCTCTCTATCGCCCCCCCACCGCCCCTCCTCGCCCCCCCCCATCCCCAGAGGCTCAGCTCAGTGACACCGGTGGAAGAGCCCTGCGAACGCTCCCATAAATCACGTCTGCCTCCGAGTCCTTCCTCACTCTGTACCACGAGAGATGGTAGCATCCCTTCTGGTAGCTCCGGCTCTAGAAACAACGGCTCAGCCCTAGGTACTCAAACTGCAAAATCCTCGGAGTCTACAATTACTCAATAAATGCTTCTCGAGTAAGTGGAACCAGGACGCCTCGCTTTTCCCACTTAATTTATTGACCTTCCACGGTGCGCCTACCTCGTCTTATCTAATTCCCTATGTAGCCGGGCGTGGTGACGCATGCCTGTAATCCCAGCACTCGGGAGGCTGAGGCAGGAGGATTGCTGTGAGTTCGAGACCAGCCTGAGCTACAAAGTGAGCTTAAGGCCAGCATGAACTGCAAAGTGAGACCCTGTCTCAAAAAGACAAAAAAGCCGGGCGTGGTGGTGCATGCCTGTAATCCCAGCACTTGGGAGGCTGAGGCAGGAGGATTGTTGTGAGTTCGAGACCAGCCTGAGCTACAAAGTGAGCTTAAGGCCAGCCTGAACTGCACAGTGAGACCCTGTTTAAAAAAAAAAAAAAAAAAAAAAAAAAAAAAAAGACAAAAAAATAAATAAATAATTCCCTATGCAGCAGAGAATGTTGTCACTTCAGTGACGGAAAATTAAGCACAGAGGTTAACAAGTCTTTTGAGGTCTCACGGCGACAGCGGGCCGGGCCAGGATCCGAACCAAAACCCGAGGACGCCGCAGCCTAGGCCAGTGCCGGCGCGCAGCTGCGGGTCTCCTCTGACCGCCGGGTCCGGGCAGCTGGAGACGTGGCCAGGGCCCCGGGCTTAGCGTCCTGGCTCCGTCACCTACAGACGGTGTCCGACAAAACAGGTGCCCGCCCGGCTCCCGGCCTCGCTTCCCCATCCGGCCCCGGGTCTGATACCTGCACTGGCGTCATGTAAGGGAAACCCAACTCCCTCAGGGCATCCAGTATCCTCGGGTGCAGAGGCACCGGGAGCGACTCCCACGAGCCCTCAGTCACGTGCTCCATGGTGTTCTCAGCTACCTCGTCGCACCAAAACAGCACCACTGTAACTCAGCAAGCACTTCCGCTTCCGGTAGCGCGGTATCCTGCCGGAAACCGTGCCCGAGAAGCAAGGTTCCGGGGCTAGAGCGAGCTCGGGCTGGTGTTCTCGCCCCGGTGCGAAGAAGGCCACCGCGCGACAGCGGAAAACACTGCGTCCGCGGCCCCGAGCTCTCGCCGCGCGGCTGCGGCCGCGGCCGCCTTTCCGAAACACTGACCAGCCATTTCCTTGGGAGGGACTGGTCGGCCTCTCGCATTTCCTCCATCAGTTGGAGGCAGGTGGCAGCACAGCTCCATGTCCGGAGGTTCCGTGTGGCCGAAGACGCGAGCCTGCGCACCGCGAGGACCCAGCCCTCGGCAGATGTGAACATCGGAAATTGCAGCCGGGATGGAGAAGCCTTCCCAGCCCTCGTTGGTCCACACACACATTCGCTGGCACTGGGCTCCGGGGACAAAAGCCCACCTGAGTCGTGCGTGTTTCTCTCCCTCACATCCTTCACTTTTTTTTTTTTTTTTTTTTTTTTTTT
>PVKA01028866.1:7443-29024 GCA_004027165.1 Ctenomys sociabilis
AGAGAGAGAGAGAGAGAGAGAGAGAGAGAGAGAGAGAGAGAGAGAGAGAGAGAGAGAGAGAGAGAGAGAGAGAGAGAGAGAGAGAGAGAGAGAGAGAGAGAGAATGGAGACAAAAAGAAATGGAATAGGAGATGAAAACATTGTGGGCTGAAGTAAATGTGATGTAAGGGGAGAGGATCTTGACAAATTGCTATTAGCTTAAACTTTTTGGGGAAGTGCTTGTCGTTAATTTTTGGTTTTAATTTTTTGGTTGCTGAACTGGGCTGAGATTGCACCAGAAAGGGCTTCAGGATTTACATGAGTATCACAACTGAACTGACTGCAGTAAAATGAAAATTTTATTCTTTCAAAGAACTATATGATCTGTATATGTTTACTGAGTCCATTTGTTCTAAGCTCTGGTTCAGTTCTGCTACTTTGCTAATTTTTTTGTCTGTTTGATCTATTTTTGTTTTTTGGATAAGGGGGTGTTAAGGTCTCCTGTTAACGTTGTGGTATTGGATATTATATTTTTCATGTCCATTAAGATTTAAGGTCTCCTGTTAACGTTGTGGTATTGGATATTATATTTTTCACGTCCATTAAGATTTGTGTGATATAGTTGGGTGCTCCTGTGTTAGGTGGGTACATATTTATGAGTGTTACATCTTCCTCTTGAATTTTTCCTCTAACCAATATATAGTGGCTTTCTTTATTTTGTTTGATCCTTCTTGGTTTGAAGTTGAGACTGTCTGAGAACAGGATTGCCACCCCTACTTTTTTTCTGAGGTGCTGAGGAGTCTAATAGTTTTCTATCCTTTGACTTTCAGCTTATGAATTTCTTTATGAGTTAAGTGTGTTTCTTGTATACAGCATATTGTTGAATTTTGTTTCCTAATCCACAGTGTCTGGTCTTTCTTTCTTTCTTTCTTTCTTTCTTTCTTTCTTTCTTTCTTTCTTTCTTTCTTTCTTTCTTTCTTTCTTTCTTTCTTTCTTTCTCTCTCTCTCTCTGTCTCTCTCTGTCTCTGTCTCTCTGTCTCTCTCTCTCTCTCTCTCTCTTTTTCTTTCTTTGGCAGAACGGGGGATTGAACTCAGGCCCTTGTGCTTGTCAGGGTAGTGCTTATTCCACTGAGCCATCTCCCCATCCCTAGTCCATTTCTTTTAATTGTTGAATTGAGCTTATTTACACTGATGGTTATAATTGAATGAATAGAAAGATTTGTTTGAATAGTGTTTGTGGACAGGATATCATGTCTGCATCTTATACTGTGAATAACCAGTAAAAGAACAATATGCAATGTATTACTTATTGAAATTGTCTTACTAATAGATTTTGAAACTGTCTCATTGCTATTTTTTTCTCAATAAAATTATTAAAAAACACTATAAAATACTATTTATCAAGAGTCCATTATCTTAATAACGATGAGGTTATGATCATGGCTGGCTAGACTCCAAGCCTTAGGCATGTATATGTTAATCCCACTGGATTAACATCAGATATATACTTAAGGTAATTGAATCAGGACCAAAATTCCATGAAACGTGAGAAAATGAAGTAATTTTTCCCCCTCAAGCTACTAAGCAAAACTTTATCATATTTGGCTCAGAATATAATTCAAGAGCCTGTGTGATGTCGAGTTTTGGGGGGCAGATGGTGGGAAGGGAAAAGTGCATAGATGAGCTAGTACTGCTGTGAAATGGGAATTGAAGCTATTATTTCTGTTATACAAATATGAAAACTGGATAGTTTTATTGGGTGGTGGCATGGCCCACTGATTGTGCTGGCTTTGGACTTGCTGCCTCGACTTCTCGAAACCAGCAGTTTTGCTTTTGGAACTATATCAGTGTATTTGTGCTCTATGCATTGGCAAGTACACTTATGTGCATAGCCAGGGCCGTGTTCATGTCTTGTGAAGAATCTTGAAAAACTATGCTTACAGGGTCCCATAATTAAATTAATGCTCTGATGCTGCCATCTTAAATTCTCAAGGTGTTTCATTTAATTATTAAAAACTTTTAAAACATTATTTGGTTGTTGCAGGGTTTCACTGTACTGCTCAGACTCATAGTGATCCTCCTGCTTTCAGCCCACCCAGTCCTGGGATTACAAGTGTGTGCCACTATCCTGGTCTCCTACTGGCTCACCCACCCTGGGGATGAGGCTGGCACAGCATATGGTGCTGGGGATTATACTATGGTCCCTGCACATGCTTAAGCTTACCGAAGGAGGCTCTTTAGTCATCTGCGCTATCTCACCAGCCCTTGTAAAGAATTTAAGGGGGTGTGCTTCTATTCACTAAGCTCAACTATGTAGATGACTTCCTGTACAAGTGGTGTAAGTAGACATGAGCAGATTCTTTATTAAGATAGTTTAAGTTTAGAATTTTTTTTTTACTTTTGTTTTATTGAACTACAAATATCAATGAGACAGTTTTAAGATACCTTGACAAGATGGATTTCATAGATTAATACATTGCAAAGTGTTTTTGTAATGTTTTGGTATCATAAAAGGTGTATACATATTATACTTACAGACATTATTATACTGTATGACTTTTATCACTAAATTAAGAGACTGTAGCTGTTTGTGTATCTTATTTTTTATACCTGAATTACATCAAAGATTTAATAACTAATACTTTCTACATTGTTATTTTGCAAGCGGGTGTCCATAGTACTAGAAGCCGACATAATATCCTGTCCAACCACCATTAGTGCAAATCTTGCCCCTCATAGAATTATGTAGAAGCACAGTGTTATCAATCCCAACTGTACTGCCCATACACACACATCATGATTCTTACTTTCTATACCCCTTCTTTGCTCTACACCTGTCAGAGATGGGCACTCCATTATCATTCAACTAACTTAGGTGCTTGAACTCGACAACACAATCCAACGCAGTCCAGCATTCCACAACAATAGTGACTTATCCGAAGATGTTGTCGACCATAGCCATTTACAGCTCAACTTAATATTACAGCCCCGCGATGTATACTTCATTTTTATACTTTTCTGCTGGATGGTTAAGACCTAGACAGAGCAAGGCTTATATACCAACACATGTACTTTATGTATCTTGTGAGGTCAGTGAAATCCCTTCAGGGTTTTTCTTGTAGTCCTGTACCCTATTCTGCAGATCCATTGTCTGTGTCATCCATGTGGATGAGTCACGGCCAATACTTGACCAGTTTGCTCTCTGTGAGAGCATGAGAGAAAGTTTTCTCTCCATGTAACTCTCCACAGGAACACTATAGAACTTCGATCTCTTTCCTCTGTGGCTCCATAATCTCCTTGTTCAGAAAATTTGGAGCTCAACTGAGTTTCATGATGTTGCAGTACAGGTTCTCCTATGTCCTGAGTCTTCACTGACCTTGAAAGGCTAGGGCCAAAATGATGGCTGGCCTTGTGGCTCTTCTATTTCTCCAACTTGATCTGTGAACTTAGGTTGTTAAACATCCAGAAGAAAAGCTGATTAGTACCCTGCAGAATATGCCATTCACTTTGCCTTATCTGACTCAATTGATTTTGATTATTGTTATACATTTCCTTTTGTATTTCTGCTTTTCGCTTGTTATACTAGGGAGACTATATGATATTTACACATGTGTGTCTGGTTTATTTCACTTATGAGTATATGTTCAAGTGGCATCCACTTCACTATAAATGCTTCAAACTTATCATTCTTAATAGCTGAGTAATACTCCATTATATAGAAATACCACATCTTCTTCAACCATTCTCTCATGTGATAGACATCTTGGTTGTTGCCAAGAATTTGCTATCACACACTGCGCTGCTATAAACTTAGGTACACATATATCACTATGATACAATGTTTTCAGATTCTTTGGGAAAATTCCCAGTAGGGCAACAACCAGCTTGAATGGGATTTCTAGTCCTACTCTTTTGGGGAGTCTCCACACTGACGTCCACAATGGTTGCACCAGTCTACATTCCCACCAGCAGTGGAGAAGTGTTCCTTTTTCCCCACAACCTCTCCAACATCTGTTGTTGGTTGATTTCCTTATGATAGCCATTCTTGTGGAGTGGGATGGTATCTCAGTGTTGTTTTTATTTGCATTTCACTAATGGCTAGCGACGTTGAGCATTTTTTTCATATATTTATTCACTTCTTTAATTTTGTCCTCTGAGAAGTGTGTATTCATCTCAGATGCCCATTTCTGAATTGGGTCTTTAAATTTGAGAGCCCTGTTATATCTTAGTTCTTTATATATTCTACACAGTAGTTCTCTGTCTGATTGCTTATTAGTTAGGATTTTTTCAAAGTTTGTGGGTTGTCTTTTCACTCTGTTGACAATTTCTTTTGACATGCAGAAGCTCCTTAAGAAGAATTGATCCCACTTGTTGATTCTTTCAAGAGCTTCCCGTGCGAATATATGTTTGTTCATGAACTCTTTACCTACCCCTATGTCTTCAAGAGTTCCTCCTACTTTCTCTTCCAGGAGATTGAGTGTTTCTGTTTTAATGTTTAGATCTTTAATCCATTTTGACTTTAACTTAGTGCATGGTGATAGAGCTGGGTCAAGTTTTAGTTTCCGGCATGTAGAAAGCCATGTTTTCCCGCACCACTTGTTAAAGAGGCTGTCTTTATTCCAGTGAGCTTGTGTAGCCCCTTTGTCTAAGATAAGATGGCTGAGTGTTTTCTTAGATGCCTCTGTGTCTTCTAATCTATTCCACTGATCCTCAGGTGTATTTTGTTGCCAATACCATGTTGATTTTATCACAGTGGCTTTGTAGTATAATTTCAAATCAGTAATTGTGATGCCTCCTGCCTTGTCTTTATTGGCCAAGATTGTCTTTGCTATTCTAGGTCATTTATGGTTTCAAATAAATTTTAGGATTGGTTTCTCTATGTCTGGGAGGTATGTTGGTGACAGTTTGATAGGGATTGCATTAAATGTGTACAGCAATTTTGGGAGTATGGCCATCTTCATGATATTGGTTCTTCCTATCCAGGAGCATGGAATATCTTTCCATTTTCTGAAATCCTCTATAATCTCTTTGCTTAGGGTGTTGTAATTTTCAAAGTCAAAAAGATCTTTGACTTCCTTGGTTAAGTGAATCCCAAGGTATTTCATTTTCCGTGGTGCTACTGTAAAAGGTATTGTTTCTATTGTTTCCTTTTCAGTGTTCTTGTTATCTGTGTAGAGGAATGCTATTGACTTTGGAGTATTGATTTTGTATCCTGCTATGCTACTGAATTTGTGTATTGATTCTAGTAGCTTCTTGGTGGAATTTTTGGGGTCTTCCAAGTAAAGTATCATGTCATCTGCAAATAGTGATAATTTAACTTCATCTTTACCTATTCTCATTCCCTTTATTTCTCCCTCTTTTCTAATCACTGTTGCTAAGGATTCCAAGACTATATTGCATAGGAGGGGTGATAGAGGTCATCCTTGTCTTGTACCTGATTTAAGAGTAAAAGATTTCAGTTTTTCCCTGTTTAGGATTATATTAGGTTTTCAGTTGTCATAGATGGCTTTTATCAAGTTAAGTTAGAGTCCATCTATTCCAATTTTCTGTAGGACCTTGAACATGAATGAGTATTGGACTTTGTCAAAGGCTTTCTCTGCATCAATTGAGATGATCATGTAGTTTTTAGATTTCAGTCTATTAATATAGTGTATTACATTTATAGATTTTTGAATATTGAACCATCCTTGGATCCCTGGGATGAATCTACCTGGTCATGGTGTATGATCTTCTTGATGATTTGCTGTATTCTATTTGCCAGGATTTTGTTGGGTATTTTTGCATCTATGTTCATGAGGGAGATTGGCCTGTAGTTCTCCTTTTTGGTTGTGTCTTTCCCTGTTTTTGGAATCAGTGTTATACTTGCCTCCAGAAATGATTTTGGGAGGACTTTTTCCTTTTCAACTTCATTGAAGAGTTTGTGGAGTGTGGGAATTATATCTTCTATAAATTTCTTGTAGAATTCAGCTGTGAATCCATCAGGCCCTGGACTTTTCTTTGTTGGGAGGCTTTTTATTACGTTTTGTATTTCATTGGCTGTTATCGGCTTATTGAGAGTTGTTATATCTTCTTGATTCAGTTTTGGTAATTTGTACCTTTTGAGGAATCTATCCATTTCTTCTGTGTCTTCTATTGTTTGAGCATAAAGATTCTCAAAGTAACTATTGATAATCTTCTGAATTTCCGCTGGGTTTGTGGTGATTTCACCCTTTTCATTCCTTATCACTGGTACTTGAATTTTCTTTTGCCTCTTTTTGATGAGGTTGGCAAGAGGCTTATCAACTTTATTTAGTTTTTCAAAGAACAAACTTTTTGATTTGTGGATTCTTTGAACTGTTTTTTTTTCATCTCAATTGAATTAATTTCTGCTCTAATCTTTATGATTTCTTCCTGTCTTTGTGCTCTGGGTTTTGTTTGCTCTTCTTTTTCTAGTTGTCGGAGGTGCAACATTAGGGTGCTAATTTGTTCCCTTTCTGTTTTCCTAATGTGTGAGTTCATAGCTATTATTTTCCCTCTAAGAACTGCTTTCATTGCATCCCATAAATTCCAGTAAGTTGTACTTGAATTTTCATTAAATTGTAGATATTGTTGAATTTATTGTTGAATTTCTTCTGCAACCCATTGATTGCTGAGTAGGGTGTTGTTTACTTTCCATGAATTAGTGGGTTTTTCTGGTTTCTTTTGTCATTTATTTCCAGTTTCATTGCATTGTGGTCAGATAATATTCAAGGGATAATTTCTATTTTCTTGCATATACTTAGGCATGCCCTCTGGACTAGTATGTGGTCTCTTTTGGAAAATGACCTGTGTGCTGCTGAAAAAAATGTGTATTCAGCTGTGTTTGGGTGGTACACTCTGTATATGTCCACCAGGTCCATTTGTTCCAAGCTTTGATTCAGTTCTGCTACTTCCTTGCTAATTTTTTGTCTGGTTGACCTATTTGTTTGAAATAAGGGTGTGTTACGGTCTCCTGTTAAGATTGTGTTCTTAGACATTAAGTTTTTTTATGTCCCTTAAGATTTGTCTTACATAATTGGGTGCACGTGTGTTTTTTGCATAAATATTTATGAGTGTCACTTCTTGCTCTTGAATTCTTCCCTGACCAATATATAGTGGCCTTCGTTATGTCGTTTGTTTGGTTTGAAGTTGAGACTGTCTGAGAACAGAATTGCTACTCCTGCTTTTTTTTTTTTTTTGAGGTGCTGGGGCATGTAGTATTGTTTTCCATCCATTAACTTTGAGCTTATGAATGTCCTTTTTAGTGTGTTTCTTGTATACAGCATATTGTTGGATTTTGTTTCCTAATCCACTGTGCCAGTCTGAATCCATTTACATTGATGCTTATGATTGAAATGTGCTGACTTACCTTTGTCATGATATTTATCTGGTGTTGTTTATTCCTTTGTAGCCTGTGTTTAATTGTCTGTCCTATTTAGTGGGTTCCTTCCATTCTCATTCATCGAGTTCTGGTCATTGTGGTCTCTCTCTAGAACATCTTTCAGCAGCCTCTCAAGGGATGGCTTTGTAATCATGAAATTCTTTAGTTGTTCTTTGTCGTGGAAGTATTTCACTTCTCCATCAAACTCGAAAGAGGGTTTTGCAGGGTATAATAGTCTGGGCTGGAATTTGTTTTTGGGTAGGAATTGAAGTACTCTGCTCTATGCTCTCCTTACCTTCATTGTTTGTGTAGAGAAGTCAGCTGTAATTCTGATGGGTTTTCCTTTGAATGCGAGCTCCTTCTTCTTCTCGCAGCTTTCAGTATATTATTTTTGTGTTGGATTTCTGGGATCTTAACTATTATGTGTCTCGGTGTGTTTCTACTTGGGTTGAGGTTATTTGGTGTTCTGTATGCTTCGGTGACCTGAATGTTGGATTGTTTCCTCATATGTGGGAAGTTTTTTGTGATTATTGCTCCCCAAATTATTTTTTTGTCATTTGTATTGACTCCTTCATTCTTGTTGATGCTAATTATTCTCACATTGTTAATCCTGGCATCATCTTGCAGGTGATGGATTATTTTTCCTGCATTCTCGTTGTTTTTAAGAGATCCTTTCTCACCTTTTTACTAGCTGCTCCGGCATCTTCAAGATCTGAAACTCTGTCTTCGCTTTCACTCAGATGGTTTTGTAGACTCATGATTGCTATTTTTAGTTCTTCTATATCTCTTTGACTGTGTTTCATGTGTTGTATTTCTTTTCTGTTTTGCTCATTCAAGGAATCCATCATATTTCTGATCTCCTCAATTATTTTATCCATGTCTTCTTTATAGGTAGTTATTAATTCTTTTTCTGCAGTGTTTCTTCGAAGTTGGGTTTCCTCTGTATATTTCTGGACTTGTTTCTGTATTTCAGATGCTATGACTTCAAAAATTTCCTTTTTGATTTCAGAACTTATTTCTGCTTTGAGTTCCTCATGATCTTTCTGTTGTTGTTTCTTTGCTTCAGATGCTGTTAATTCATATATATCAGCTGGAATAGTGCTCTCTGCACTTGTTGTGGGTGAGCATAGTTTTTCCACCCAATGTTTCTGGAATTCATTCTTTATTTCAGATACTATGTATTCAAATATTTCTTTTTCAATTTGAGGAATTAGTTCTTGTTTTATTTCCTCTATAGCTTTCTGCTGTTGCTCCTTTGCTGCTGTATCTGTTAGTTCATTGATTGCAGCTGAGCTAGTGTCCTCTGCCCTTTTTGATGGACTCAAGGTCTAGGATTGCATTTTTCTCCTTCTCTTTTTCATTTTGTATAGCACTGACCTTTGACCTTTGGTGTAGAGCTCTGGTGCAGCTATATCCTTAGCTTGTTGTGAGATTCGGGTGCCAGTCTATTAAGTTTGAGATTTTCCATGTATGCCTATCCTGTGTCGAGCTGTTGTGTTCAGCTCCTTTTTTGCTGCAGCTCCTTTGGTTCCCCTCTGTTGGTTACCTGTTCAGGCGAGCACGAACCGAAGTGGGATGTAGAGTAAGTAATGAAACTTCCCTGTCTTAGCTGGCTTTGGGGCAAGGATCCAGAAACTTACCGTGTTCAGCCTTCCTGTGTCAGGCAGGTCGTTCCCCAGGTGGGCGGGCCTGGGCTTTGGTGGGTCTTCTGGGCTCACAAAAGAATAATGGATGATCTTATTCATTGAGTAGGCTGTACTTGGTTGGCCAGCCTGTGCTGGCTCCGGGTCTACAGGCTGGAACCCGAGAAGGCTGGGAAAGGTCCCTCTGGTGCATCGGGCCTGGAGCCCTCACTCACAGGCCAGGCTCTGCTGGGTTTCGGTCTGTGGCGTGGGACTGAGGATTGCTGAGAAATGTTCCTCCGGAGTGGCAGGCTTGGAGTTTTCACTCCAGGCCGACCTGCACTGGGTCTGGGGCTGTTTGGTGGGACCGGTAATCACCTGGAAATGTTTCTCTGGCATGGTGTACCTGGAGCTCTCACTGGGCTGTGGGGGTTGGGGGGGCAGGGAATCCCTGGGAAATGTCTCTCAGGCAGGGAGGGCCTGGTGTTCTACACTCACTGAACTTTGATGCCCAGAGAATTGGGGAAATTCCCACTTGTTCAGCAGACTTTAGGGCATGGGATCCGGGGAGGTGCTGGTGAGTGGGAACTGAGGTTTCAGGCCAGTCACTGGCTTGGAGCGGTTGGGGGCAGGGATCCAGGTAGCACGGGTGGGAAGAAGCCAATGGCTCTCCCTCAGACTCACCACACTCTCACTGATCTGGGAAGCCTGGTGAGTCGTGCAAATTCCCACTCACTGGGAGAGCTTGGGGGTGGGATCCAGGAGGCCGCTGGAGTCAGCTGCTGTTTCAGGCAGGTCTCTGGGGTTTGGCGGGCGTGGGTGGGAAGGTTCAGAATTTTGAATGAGTAATGCACTCACCTGATTCAAAGTGTTAGTTCTTAAAAGATGGGCAGAAAATGTTTTTTTCTTCTCAATTCTGATTCATCTAGTTCTGCCCCCCTTGCCATCTAACTGTATTGTTTCTAGAGTTTCTTTATGCCAAAGAAATAGCAACTTAGAATCTTATTCTTTTTATTTTGCACAAAAGATAGCACAACAAAATATAATGTAATTAATGTTTATTGAGAGCTTATCATATATCTATATAAGAAATTTTGTTTTTCCAAGACACATAGAAAATTATTGTGTCAGTTCTTCATTATTTATTTTATTGGTCTCTTGCTGGAAATTTGGCTTATTCTACACTTCTCCTACTGTAAGAAATGATGAAATATATAAAATTGTGTACTGATTTGTGCTAGTCTATTAGTATGTCCATAGGAAAGATTCTCTGAGGTAGAACTGATGAGTCAAAGCTTATACATATTTGTAATCTCAATAGCTATATTTAATTGTCTCCCAAAGACATATGAATTTATGTCAATGATATGTAAGATCCCCTTTCCCCATAACCTCACTAACAGTAAGTTCCTAAACATTTTGATTATTTTTCCTAATTAAATAGTGCTGTTTTAATTTATACTTCTCATATTTATTGAACTGAATATCCTGTCACATTTAATAGCTATTAATTTGCACCATATTGCTAGTTTTTTTTTTTTTTTTTTTCAGAACCAGGGATTGAACTCAGGCTCTTGCCCTTGCCAGGGAAGCACTTATTCCACTGAGCCATCTCCTCAGCCACATATTGCTAGTTTTTAAACATTTATGACTTGACCTCATACTCTTAAAAATGATTTATTTATTGACTGATTTGGTACAGGGTCTCACTATGCGGCTTGGACTTCCAGTGACCCTCCTGTTTTCAGCCTCTCCTGTGCTGCGATTACAGGTGTACACCACCACATCCGGTTTTAGTGCAAAGCTGACATGGCATGTCATACAAGGGATTGAACCTGGGTCCTTGTACTTGCCAGGCAGACACTAAAGCCATTGATCTATCTCTTCAGCCCTCATACTCATTTCAAATGAACTGTCTATTTATATCTTTTGCCTATATTGTATTGGTCCTTCCTTTATTGATTTCTTGGTGATATTTATACTCAAGGGAGATTAATCTTTTGTGATACAAGTTGCAAATATTTCTGTCCAAATTTGGATTTGATTAGCTTTTGATATTCCTTTCTATGAAGATTTTTTAAATCAAATTACCATCTTTCATTTTATTTATTTTGAATTGTAATTAGACTCTCCTAATCCAGTTTTTTGAAACAAAACTTTAAAAGAATTTATTACTATAAAGTTATAAATACATCATTCCTTTTTTATTTTAAAAGAATATGTATTCTGGGAGGTCATGACAAGAGGATCACATATCTAAGCCCGGTCTAGGCAGGAAAGTGACTTAGCAAGACTGTCTCAAGATAAACTATGGCAATTAGTACAGCTTGGTATGAAGGTCTAAGGTTCAATTCCAAGTTCCACTATCACAAAACTAGGTGTACAGTTTCTCATTTTACTATAAATTTATGATCTGTCCCAATATATAATCTAGAGTATAGATCCAATTTTATTTATTTATTTTTTAATTGGCTACCCAGTCATTTATTACATAGGACTTTCCCCTACTGGTTAAATACAAGGCCTCCATCTTGTGCTGATTCCCTGTGAGCATTTGGGTTTATTGAGAGACTTTCTAATTTTTTCATGTGCTAATGCCACACTACTTTAAATATTGCCATCATCCCAATGACCCATAGCAACATCCAGTAAGAGAGAAACTCTTTGTCAACACAACTGTTTTTCATCTTAATGTTCTGGTAGGCTTAGTGAAGAACAGTAAAATGCTAGGCATGCAGCTGGGTGTCACCAGTTTTTCTGGGAGAAGTTGATTTAACAGCAGTAGGAGGTGGAAAACAGAACAGACTGTGCTTGTGCGCGCTGTGAGTCACCTTCGCTAGGCTGCGCTGCCCAGTTGTTTGGTCAAACTGAATGCTGCCGTGAAGGAATTTATCAAATTTGATTAATACTTATAACCAGTGGATTTTAAGAGCGGCACATCATCCTCCGTAGTGTGGGTTGGCCTTTTTCAGTCAGTTGAAGGGTTTAAGAGCAAAGACTGAAGTTTTCAGGAGAAATAATTCTGCTTCCAGACATAAATACTGTCTGAGCTTCTGGCCTCCCTGGTTTGTCCTGTGGATTTTTGAATTCAGGGTTATGACATCAGCTCCTGCCTAAATTTTTATCTTGTTTGTCTGCCCTTTACATTTCAGATTTGCCAGACCTAACATTTGCAGGAGCTGATTCTTAAACCTCTCTATATGTCCCATTTATTTAGTTTCTCAATAGAATCCTGACAGTAAGCACACTACATTAAAAAAAAATCAGCTTCTTTTTTCTTCTTTCCATTTTATGTATTTGGTACAGGGCTTCATTATGCAGCTTGGACTCATAGTGATCCTCCTGTTTGCAGCCTCCCCAGTGCTGGGATTCCAGGTGTGCACCCCAACCCCTTACTCAGTTGCCAGCTCACCGCGTCCCGGGTGTGGGGCTGGTGGGGCATGCAGGACAGAGGGAAAAACATCAGATTCTTATGAAGTGTTTGCATTTTTCAAGTTAGCACCATGGCTGTGTGGGCACTGGGGAAGTCTTCTGCTTAAGCACTCCGTCATCGGAGCTTCCCTTAGGTGCATGAGTAAGGTTGGCACCCTTTCCCTTCGGCAGCACACTGTCTTCCTCTTTTCTGGCACCCTGGTCCACCCTGGTGGCAGCTCTTCACATCCTTTATTTTAGCCATCTCCTATTTACTTATACTGAGAAAGAGACTGTAAGAGATGAATGAAAGGTAATGTAGTCAGTAAATGGACTCACCACCATTCCATTCCAGAGTCAATTTTTTCTTTTCTTTCCACTACTTAGCTTTTAGTGATGGGCATCAAACCCTTGGCTTTGTGCATGCTAACCACATGATTGCCCATAGAACAGCAACCTTTCCTTTCTCCTTGTGGGTACTTTTGAAGGCTGAGTTAGTTACAGACTACCATAAACTCCTTGAAATTATTGAAAGTTGGTCTTTTCTAAAGAGAATGTGCTCAGGACTTAAAAGGATTATTTTGTACAAGAGCTCCTTTTATTTCTTTTCTTTTTTTTTTTTAATGAGCAGAATATATTTATTGGCAGAAAGAAACCTCCTGTCTGAGAGAGGGGAATGAGGAGCCCAAGCAGGTTGTGCCCAGGAGGCTGTATCTTCCAGGGACTTTTATAGTATAAAACCATGTGGTGAGGTGGTTCTACAGTGGTGGAGAACCTGGGAACTCACTTATGAGGGCATGAAGTGGGACAAAGCTATTTTCAACCAATGAGATTACAAGTACCATTGCTCAGGTAATTGATTAAAAAAAGATGAAAGATTTATATGATCTGAAGAGAAACCAGAGTATAGGTAATTGATTAAATCCAGTATCAAATGGGGAGTCACATAGCAGTGGGCATGAATATAGGACAGGGTCTCTTCCTGTTGGGGATTGGGTTAATGACTCATTTGGGTTCTTTCAAGGTGATTGATATCTATTTAAGATAACAATCCCTAATGCCCATCCCTAGGAAAATATGTAGCTATGTGTTTCCTCTTTTGTCTTGAAGTCTGGTCCATAGGGAGTGTCTGTCTCTTCCAAGTGGCAAAGTCACCTTGTCATCCATATTGTCTCCTTGTGGGCCTGGCCCTGTCTGACAGGGCCAATAATATTTCTATCTAATTCAGCTGCCTACAACATTCTCCCCTCTGAAGAAGTAACCCAAACTGCCACGAGGGAACCATGGGCGATGACCACTTCGGCATCTTCAGACTGAAAGGAGTCGTAGCTATGAACCAGCTGAGAGCTCCTTTTTTAAAAATTCAAGGATTATTTGTCATTTCTCTAATCTTTGAAGATTTCATAATCCTTCACTAATTATATGTGTAGACACACATTCTTATAATAAATATGTACACATTTATGATATATAAGTGCTCATTAAATTGAAAATATATGTATATATGTGGCATATATAAATATATGTGAGTACATGTACATACTCTTACATACATACGTATGATAAATACAGACAGCTTTTTGTATGTGTCTGTGGATCCAATTGAATATAAGTAGTATTTGAAAATTTTTATCTTTATAATTCAAGTATGGACTTTCCTCTCACCAATCTCTAAATAATGTAGTATAACTACTTATGTGACTTTTAGATTGTATTAAGTATTATAAGTACCTCTGAGATAACTTAAAGTATATAATATGTGTGGATTATATGCAAACACTATACCATCTTATATAGGGTACTTGAGCCTTCATAGATACTGGTATCCCTGAGACCTTGAAACAAATCACTCAGGTAACTGTTGCAGATGACTGCATATACACTCATGAGATTTGTATCTATATAACTCTATCAGATATACACATATACAGTCATATGTAAGCATACTGACTTATGATTACAGGCTTTGTTAGGAAGGGTGCAGAAAATCAGGCACACAGGACAAGATTCAAGAACATCATGAACATAGGTGTTTCATATCCTTTCCTTGTCTTCACTGCATTAAAAAGTACATTAAGACTTTACTGTATCCTGACCTTTGCATGCTGGGTTTGTTTCTCTGTCACAGAACTAAGAAATTCAAGTTTATGTAATTTGAGTTCACACATATGGCAACATAAGATGAAAAAGGTTGCTGGCTATGTGTCACTGCTTTAAAACAAAAGGACTTTCTCAGAAGCAAGAGGCAGATATCTCATATATGGTAACAGTGTTTGGGTTTCCTAATCAATTGTACTGTACATCTATTTGACATTTCTGTATCTTGTAAAATCTATTAAATATAACATGAGTCTTAGAGTTGAATGTTCTTGGAAAATACTATTACCTGTACCAAAAAGTGAGTATTATTTATTTATAGGTGGGTGTTTTCATCATTAATATCTCCTTCCCTCCTGCACAAAAAAAGAACCTAAGATAATATTTCACATGTGAACATGTAAAATGAATTTTTGGTCACAGTCATGTTTTGGAAATGGTATTATGTAAATAAAAATACAAAAGAATGAGAAAGTAAATAAAGAGTAATCGTTTCTGTTCACAGTTCTGAGATTACAGGTGTACACCCCCCCCACGGCTCCAGAGTTTATTTAACATTTTTAGACAACACTCACATTTAGGTTTCAGTAGGTTGAAAGGGCATCCTGAAAGATCCTCAGAAGAACACAAACATCCCATCCTACTTGGAGAGGGACCAGATGCCTTTTGTGGAAGGAAGTGTGACTTCTCTAAGGCTATGTCTCTAGCTGTAATACTGGCAGCAAGATATACAAAGCTTTGTGTTCTTAACACAGTCCTTGACATGAAACCATCCATAAAATAGTAGCTATGTTAGCTATTTCTGTAGCTTATGCTCCTGCTGGTATGCATCCTTCTTGGACCACCATCACAGCTGTTATAAGTCTGTACTTATGGACAGCTCTGTTTCTGCCACTTTTTCCCTTGCTGCAGCCCTCATAGAGTGAAGATTACAGTGGAAAAATGAGAGCCATAGATCTTGTGCAGTGGAAGTGCTGCGACAGTGAGGGCCACATATGCAGGAGCCAGAGCAAAGCCTCAGCTGGTGAACATTGAGCAGTCTGCCCCAACTTCAACAGATGTTCAGAAAAAGATCCTACCAAACCCACAGGCCCTCTTCTGAAACTACAGAGAAGAAGATTTTTATGTCTACCAATAGCAGTTTTGCCAAGATTTTGCCTAAGGTAATGGTCCCTAACTTTTTTTTGGCACCAGGCAAAGATTTCAAGAAAGACATTTTTTCCATGGATTTCCTTGGACCTCCAGGGGTATGGCTTTGGAAGGATTTAATGCACAGCTTACAGTAGGGTTCATGTTACTGTGAGAACCTAATGTCTTGCTGATGTGAGCTCAGGCAGTAATGGAAGTGGTGGAGAGCAGCTGTGCATACAGATGTATCTTCATTCCCTGCTTACCTCCTGTAGTGTGGCCTGGGTTAAGGACCTCTGTCCTATAGCACCAGTGATTAACAAAGACCACGAATCTAAAACAGTCAGTTGTTAGTGCTCACACAGAAGTTTAGGAAAAACACATCCTCATGTCTGTCAGGGCAGAAGAACATGAACCATGAGAAGTTAGGTATCAGGTATCTCAGAGCTCTCTTAAGAGTAGAAGCACAGTGATCTGAGAGACTGGACTCCATGGAACAGGGCCTGGAGGGAATAGTGGCACCAGAAATGGCAGCAGAGAAATCCACTGGATCTTTATTTGGCCCTCTTCATGTAGAATGAGCCAAGACAGGGTTTAGGCTCCAAATATACTCATTGTTGTGGTTTGTGTCTGGATGTGCATCCAAAGTCTTGCATAGTCATGGGGAAGGAGCTTTTAGATGTGGTCAAATTTAGAGTGAATGATTGGTCCATTGTCCGGTACTAGGACTAGAGGGATGAGCGCTCCACCTGCCTTCAGCTTGTGTACAACATAGGGAGGAAACAAGGGCTGCTCCTCCTCTTCTGCTCTTGTTGCTTTTGCTATGTTGCACAACCATGAGCTGTCAGCCCTCTGCCACGTGCCACTCTGCCTTGGAGTCAGCTGACTATGGCCTGAAACCTTCACAAACTGTAAGGTAAACTGACCTTTCCATCTTTATCTTGGAGTGTCAGATATTTTGTCTCAGCAATGAGAGAAAAGTAACTAAGACGATCGATACTGCTTCAGGTGCCGTCCCTATAATAGTAGCAGTGGCCATGGGTTTGGCCTTTAATGAAGAGGTACGTCTTCATTTATGGATGTGCTAGCAGATCAAGGATCAAGCAGCATAGAGAATTCTGTAACGGAACCACACCTGGAAAAGAAAGTATATGGATAACATCGTCTTTTGACACATAGTTGCATTTTTTTTTCCAATGTGAAGTGAACAGAAAATGACTACAGATCAGAAATATTGTGGTCAGGAAGCAAGAGGGTGTCAGCACATCTTGTAATCTGTAACATTATCAAAGTGAATAACTCACTAAATTCAAAGGTAATGAGAGAAGTCTAGAGGTTCTGAATTTGACTTCTGTTGATGAAAGCAAGGTGCTTCTTCTGTTACGGTCTTTTTTTTTTTTTTTTTTTTCGGTGGTGTCAGGGATTGAACTCAGGATGCTGTGCTTGTCAGGCAAGTGCTTACTCTACTGAGCTATTTCCCTGGGCCCTGTTATGGTCTTGACTGTATTTTATGAGGCACCTCACAGGTGCCTGGAAAAGAAAACATTAATGCAGCTGAAGCTATCAGAAACAAGATACAACTAGATGGGTGCCATAGCGAGCTCCAGCCTGATCTTCAAAGTTCCAACTTTTTGTCTTCTTTTCCTAGAACTGTACAAAGAAATTTGTTTCTTTTTTTGTTTGCTTATTTCATTTATTTTGGGTGACAGAAAATGTGGATCAATATAGGGTTTCCTAATTTTTTCCCCCATGTAGAACACAGAATATAAAGGGATGTTAGATATTCTCATCCCCCATCCCCCAAGCAGATATACAGAAAGATGTTTTCCTTGTCTCCAACAAAGGAGAAGAATGGGTGCTTTAGAAATGGAATATTCTAAATAAAAAATAAAAATTTACTTTTAGGAAAAATACCTCTGTGGTGTAAGCACCTGCATTTCCTCCAAGAGACAGTATTTCCTCCCAGAACTATTCTCCTCAGATTGTGAAGTCTGGAAGTCTGTTTTTTCTGGGTTTGGTTTTGTTTTGGTTGTTCTGAGACAGGATCTCACTATGCAATGTAGGTTGACTTTCAACTTGCCTCCTTGTCACTATACTAAGCATTGCAGTTGCAAGGGTGGAAAAGTGTGGCCCTGGTCCTTCATGAAATCCCACAGTTGGGTCAGCAGTCAGTTGTTTGAACTCTTACTTGAGGCCCTTATTAGGTGCTGTTCTTTCATCAACCAGGGAGCATCACAGACTGAAACAAAAGGATCCTATTTACTGGCTCTGACTTCAGGGCAAACCTTTCAACTACTAGGAGCTTTGTATTTCTCAACTACTAGGAGCTTTGTATTTCTCAACTACTAGGAGCTTTGTATTTCTCAAAAGTTAAGGGAGGAGACATTATTGCCTTCCACAGATTTATCACTGAGAGCCATCTGTATTAGTGTAACAGTCTTGCTTTCCTTTCTCAGTGTATTTAAAACTCTTTGAAAACAATGTGGCTGAAAAAAGAACGATGGAATGAATTCAACAAATAGAGAGCATTTTCTCCTCTTGGGCACATTGTTCTCGACCCACTCATTTATCCTACCAAGTAATTTAAAATTTTATGTGACATTATATTTGGATACATTTGTTAAGAAAAATAGCAGAATCTAACCTTTTAACATATCCAAGTACAGTAACAGCAGGTGTGAATTTCGGTGGTGTGCAGCTGCACATCCGTGGGTTCTAGAACTCTATGATCCCACGCAATGGAGCCATCTTGTGAGAATACCGCACAGAAGCCACACTTCCTGTGAGGCTCTTATTACACAGAACCCCTCGTTCCTCAGAGAAAAAGGTTTTCGCAGTGGCAGACATGAAATACAGGCTCCCGGTGGTGGATTCTGTTATTGTTCAGTGGTTACTTGTCTGTAGTCAGTGAATAATTTAAAACAGACGTCTTTGTGCATTATTCAGCAAAACCAAAACTGTGATATAATGTGCGGATACATTTCCTGAAGGTAATTTGCTGTCTTTGATTATTTGTATGTTTCCTTCCTCTAAATTCCTAAATATTCAGTTACAAGATTATCTGCTGATCTGAAGCACAATTTTGTTACTATCTTTATCCATTTGTACTGACATTGTTGTTTTTGTTGTTCTTGGACCTTCCAAATACCTGACAGGATGGGGACCTCAAGAACATTCCTGCAGGCTTTACTGTATTATCCCTCCGAAACTGACATTTGAGGGACTCTAATGACATGCATCCATATTTAGGCAAAACTTGTTTCTTGTATCTCAGAAAGGACAATTTTAGTTAGTGAATCTTTCAGCTTAGGAATTTTACTGAAAAATATTGTAGCTGAGAAGAAAAATTTGATATCCAAATCAAACCAAACAAAACCCTTTGCAAACAGTGTTCAGGCAGTAAACTACTTGTGCTGTCAACTGATAGCGTCCTATAGTAAAGTAGACCATGAACTGACACGTATTCTATTAAAAAACAACTCTAGATATCTCGGTTACTTTTAAGGTGCAGCTTTTGTTTCTTAAGAGAGTACACAGAAAAAGAAAAAAGAATAAATGGTATTAGTTTACTAGAGCTTTAGTAGGTAATTAAAGTAAACTGGATATCTTAAAAAGCAGAGGTCTAGCTCTGGGGAAATACCTCTACAGTGTAAGCATCTGCATTTCGTCCCAGAAATATTCTCCTCAGATTGTGAAGTCTTGAAGACTGTTTTCTTTTTTTTTTTTTTTTTTTTTTTTTTTTTTTTTTTTTTTTTTTTTGGTTTTGTTTTGAGACAGGATCTCACTATGCAATGTAGGCTGGCTTTCAACTTGCCTATGCATGTAGCCCAGGAAGCCAGAAGTCTGAAAACACCTTGCTAGCAAGGCAATACTCCTCTTAAGGCTCTGAGGAGATTCTTTCTTTTCCTCTTCCAGGTCCAGGTCAGATATGTTCCTCAGCTGTCACAGCCCCAGTTCCAGTCTTTGCTTCTGTCTTCACATGACTTCTCTTCTCTTTGTGTCTTCTCCTCTTTGTCTTGTGCAATGGAGCTTATCAATCACTGCACGAAGAGGCCCTTGGGTGACTGAGGTGATCTGATTTCAAGGTCCCAACTCAATGGTCATGCTCCTGAATTTTAGGGGTAAGGAGGTGGGCAAGTCTTTTCTGGAGCCACCATTCTGTCCATGTTCTGTGTTAAGATGTTATTATTAGTCATTTCACTTTGGAGGCAGGTTTAACTATTTCCTAGCAACCAATTTTGTCTTCCTAGCTATGCCATCTGTGAACTTACTAGAACAAATTTATTTGACAGAGTCATGGAGTTGATTTTTCTTTATACTTCAACTATAATGTATCCTGGTAGCATTTCCATATATTATTTGAAATTTACAACGCTCCTTTTACAAACAGATTAATTTTGTTTTAGGTAGGTGAATTTTGGAATCCAATAGCCGCTTCTCCAAGAGTTTTATTCAGCTGAGAAATCTTGTAGCATTTACAATTCCTGGGTAGTTACCACTAGATGGCATTCTTAGCTTACTCCAGAGCCCCAGCCTAGCCTTGTGGTTTTGTAGAAAGTGATTTCTGAGACTAATTTCCCTCCCTCTCTCCCTCCCTCCCTCTCTTTATTTCTTTTGTGGAACTGGAGATAGAACTCATACCCTTGTGCTTACCAGGGACGCGCTTATTCTGCTGAGCCATCTCCCCGGCCCAAGACTGATTTTCCATTAAATACAGTAACACAGTTAATATACTAAAAATATAAACAAAATGGATGTAGAAGTCATAGAAAGAAGAAAAAGACGGTTAAAACGAAATGCAAAAAGCACATAATTTCCCGGTATTTTGAGATTGTTTCTTCAGTTTTTATTTTGGATTAAGACTGGAGTTATAAACCCAAAGGGCCTTATGTGTCCGCTCATGTGTCTGGTTCTACGCTTTGTATGTACATTAGAGTCCTCTTGGGAGCTTTGGAAAATACCATTGCCTAAGCACCTTGTGAGTCTGCTTTGCCTGGGTATTGGGTACAAAGGCTGGAGTGATCCAGATAGAAGAACAGGGTGGTCTCTAGACATACACGAAGGCTGTGCTCTTGAGTAGGTAGACACGGTGAAGCACGAGGAAGATGCAGAGTAGAGGGGAGAGGGGCTAACACACAGCGGTGACTGTGTGAAGGAGGGTGCCAAGCTAAATCCTGGCAACAACCCAAACGGACATCTACCGAGGAATGGATAAAAAAAACCTGTGGAGTACTACTCAGCTATAAAAAAGGGTCAGCTCAAGGATTTTATAGGCAATGAGAGACTGATTGGTAAATGAAATAAATCTGACCAGCACATGCACAGATTGTATCGTCTTACTAGTTCAGGAACCTTAAAGAGTACAAAAATCTGAAAGATAATATAGATACTGTGAAAAGGGAATGGATCTTTTCAAAAGGAAGGAATTACTAAGATGAGAACAGCAGAGGGAAGGAAGTTGGGAAAACTATGTATGTATGCAGGATGGCTTGGATAACTGTACTGTGGCTTTCTGCTGGTCTATGGAAAGGAGCAGTGAAGGCTCAATTTTCTTTTAAATTTTATTGAGAAACAAATAGCAATGAGACAGTTTCAAAACAGATTAGTAGGACAGTTGCAATAATTTATACATTGCATATTGTTGTCTTCATGATAGTTATTCATAGCACAAGAAGCAGACATGACATGCTGGCTAAAAACTATTAGTACAAATCTTTCTTCTCATTCAACTAAGAGAAAGCAGCTGTATATCTATCCTATTTTGTTTTTTTTTATTTTTTTTCCATTTATTTTTATTTTATTGAAATACAAATGTCAATCAGACAGTTTCAAAACACCATAACCATACAGAGTCGATGAAATAATACATTGCAAACTGTTTTCATAATGTTTTGGTATTGTACAAGGTGCATACATGATATTATATTTACAGGTATTTATGTAGCTGAATTATATCACAGATTCAA